>JBBYHL010346603.1:0-22544 GCA_038381835.1 Adansonia madagascariensis
TTGATCGATATCTTAGTGCTTTTGATGATTACCATAGTTCATGCTTGTTGCAACGTGGCCATGATGCAAATCCTGATCTATTAACTTAAAGATGGGTGAATCCTTTATTTCTCTATTTTTATTTCATGTTTGGGCTTGAGTCATCAAAATGGATCATTCACTTAACTTAATCCTAGACGGCCATTACGAAAGAACCATTTGACCTAGAGTTGCCACCATTAGTTTTGGATAGGTGAGATTGTTCAGCTACTAGAGTTCATGTTTTAAGGGATATGAAACCCATAAAAAAGAACTTTGTAGTCAACGTTAAAACCATAGATCATGTGAAAAGATTTGAAAGTCAGTTACAATCATGAGTAAGAATTGATCCCACTCATGATGTTCAAAAATTCCTGTACTTAAAAAATTTTTTAAACTAGTTTATTATTCCATTCGAGAAATTTAAGCTTGTATGTATTTACATCAAAATGTCATTCATACCTTACTAGATGAAACTAGAGAAAAACAAAGTTTTGTTTAATGAAATCTGAAAAAACCTTGATTTTTACTTATTTTTAAGAGGGCATCTCATTATTAATATGATCTATGAAACCCCTCAATATATTGAAACATGTCCCATATATTATTTTAACTCGGAGATATTGCCTTGATTTATTTTAAAATGCTAGTTTTATTAAAAATGGACATAGAATGACAAGACTTGACCTAAAACCCAGTTCCAACTGAAAGTACGAAACTAGACCTAAAAGACTTGGATTTGGTTAAAGAGACCAAGATGTCCTCTAAAGTATACCTTCGACATGAAAGTATCCCGGTGACCCTCATGAACTCTAAAATAATTAATGTACCCCCTAAGCTACACCTTGATGTGAAAGTATCATGGTAATCCTAAAAAACTTGATGATAACATGAAATTACTAACCTAACAAACTTGACATAAAAGTATCTCAGTGATCCTAAAAGACTCGATGATAACATGAAATTACTAACTATCCCTAAAGTATACCTTCAACATGAAAGTAGGCAAACTATGAGATAATTTAACCTAAATGACAAAATAGCTAATAGGTCTTTAACCTTTTCAAAATTGCTTTGACTTTAAAAAATGGCTTAAAACGCTAGTAATGGTCCTAAAGCATCCAAAATACCGTTATATGGGCAATTTAATGCTGAAATAACTTAATTAGCCCCAAGATGTAAGGTTTTTGCTAAATGAACTTTTAAATTACATGAAAAATATTTAAATGACCAAAAATGCATAAGAGAAATTATAAAAGGGTCCTAGATGTTTCAGCCAAGCATGGAATGGCCTAAAATATGCAAAATAAAATTTTGGAAAAAAATTACAAATTAGTTCCTAAGCTTTCAGCTAAACATAAAAACATCCCTAGGTGGGTCTAAAAAATTTATGAAAATAATAATTTGACCCCTAAAAATTTAATTATCACTAAAATGACCTCTAAATACATTAAAAATTAAAGGGAAAATTGCTTTTCATATTCAACTAAACCAAAAACCATAAAAAATATTTTTTAGCTAAAAAATGAACATCAAGCATGGCATTTTAGAAGGAATTTAAGCTACCTAATAAATTAGTATGGACTAAAAATTATACCCATAACAAAACCCACAATAATTTACCTTAAAAATTGATATACTACATGGAGTATGTAAATTGATAACCATGAAGCATGAAATTAAATACATGCATGCAACATGTAAAGAAAAATGAAGATGAACTAAGATAATAGGAAAGCATAAATCTTCAAGAATCAAAACAGCTATTCATATTTGTATTAACATGTCTTCAAATTAAATGAACTTAATTAAAGATCATTAAAAAAAAAATCATCAAGATATATTTTTGGCTCAAAAATCACAAAAAAAATGGATGGATATTTAAATTAAAAATAACAAAGAAAATTAGAGAACCCTGATCATTGCTCATATGTTTGGCCTTTGAAAATCGGTAATTAACCTTAGGCACAAACATTTACCTAAGGTATCTTAGGATCATTAAACTTTTATGTAGAAGAAAGAAATAAAAATAAAAAAAATGCATTAAAGCAAGAAACATCAAAGAATTTTTGTACAAAATAAAAATTCCTTTGAAATCCTTTAAAGTTTTTTTCCTCAATTTTTTTTACAGCCAAAAAGAAGAAAAAAATAGCAATATGAAAAAAAATGAAAGGTGGTAGAAAGAAAACCCAACAAAACTTGGTAGCAAACTGCCTTTAAAATCAAAGCCTTTTTTTTCTTTTCTTATAAAAGAAAAAGCTTACAAAAATGAGAGTAATTTTTCTTCCATTTTTTTATGGAGAAGCTAAAGATGAGCATCCCTTATAATAAATTCAGGCAAGGCATCATTTTCCTACCTATTTTCTTTCTTTTTTATGTTTTCATAATTATTTCTTTTGCTTGTTTGGTAAAGATTATCAAAATTTATCATAAACTCATACCTTTGTCATAATCCACCATGCCTTTGTCATAGAACTCGTAAACTATCATCTAAATGCCATGATGGCAATGGTGTACTTCTTTGCCTAACATAATGGAGCTAGTTAGGATGGAACCAAATTGTTTAAGAATCAAAATCAATTTCAACCAAATCAATTCTCATGTAATCATGTTAGAGCTAGTGTAAATTAAACTAATTTAGTTGGAAGAAAAGTTTAATTCTAATCAAATTAGTCCCATGCAAATGAAAATTTGTTGGAATTGATATAAACAATCTAACCAATATTTTTTATGTAATCAAACTAGCATATAAGAAATTAGAAAGAATTAAAAAAATAAATAAATTATGCACAAATGAATTTTAATTAAAAATCTTCATGCAAATAAAAATCTTTGAAGTAAGGAAATAAATAAAATTGAAGTGCAAAAATCCTAATTGAAAATTAGGTGGAAGAATTTAAATTGAAAGGACTAAAATGAAACAAAAAAAAAAGTTAAGTTAAAATTCGTGTATTCAAGAGATAAATTAAAATTTCAATTGTAATAAATCTAATTAAGAATTTAATCATGTAGGAATTCCAGTTAAAATCTGTAAAGTAAAATTGAATTAAAGAAATTGATGTCGAAAGAATTATCAAGTAAAAAACTTAGTGAGAAAATAATTTACAAAAATCTGTAAAGAATTAGGATAAAAATTTTTATGCAAAGATGTTAATCAAAAACCCATACATGAAGGCTTATAAAATTTCATATTTTAAAGGATTTAATTTTTAGGAAGAATGTTACTGGGCTTTGTTGAAAGATTAAAATGGGCTTAATTGAATTATTGGAAACTATATGCACTTTAAAGCCCATTAGATTAATTTCAAAGCCTTAAGCCCATGAGAAGGCAAATTCTCTTGGCCTATAAAGAAAAGTAAATGGGAAAATATTTAAATTCCTGGAAAAATTCCAAATGAAAGAAATTAAGTAAAAAGATTTTTTTTTCAAAAAATGAGAAGAAATATGTCTAAAATTAGAAAAATCTAAGGTGTGGAGGCTTAAAAAAATGAAATTTTATTATACTAAATAAAAAAATCCACATTATGAGAAAAGTTATGGGTGGAAAGAAATGAAATTCCATACTTGGCGGCGTTTTCAGTAGAGAAATTCATGAAATGGGAAATTCCATGTTATAACCACACTAAAATATTTGAAAAATATCCTAAGTGTTAAATTCTAAAAATTAAATTCTATATTAAAAAAATATGGTTAGCATGAGGAATTCTCATGTGTGAATATAAGATAATTGAAAACTTTAAACTCATAAAACGTTTATGAGAAACATCCCTACAGAGGAAAAATCTTTAAATCAAAAAATTAAAAATTGAATTTAAGTCTTAAAAGCCGAATCCAAAATGTTTAACTAAAAGTATATAAAAAGTCCAAAATCTTGAACTTAAAAAAAAAATTTACAAAAAAAATTTGCAATACTATTGAAAATTACAAATTAATTAATAAATTCGATAACTTGATATCTCATGGTATAAATGCCCATGTGAACTTTTTCTTAAGCATTTTTTTTTATTTTCCAGAGCAAATATTAGTAGAAATATCGGATGTGTATTGATAAAATTGTACGATGGTCGGCTCACAAAACTGAAGAAAAAATTTTGAAAAATGAAATGTTTGATCGTGATATCATATTTAAAAATAAATTACATAATTCCACAAAAAGGTATTTAAAAGCTAATTTTTCTCTCCAATATTTGTCTTTTTCAAGCAAAATTTTCTCCATGCACCTCAATTGCAACTTTAAGGTTGCGCGTGCTAGTAGTTATCTTGGCACGGGCAAATCGATCTTAAAATGGTTTAATCCTCATGAAACTTTGATCCTACAAGGTTGGCCACCTAATTCTTGATCTCAGTTGTTCCAATTGGTCAAAGAGAGGGCCCAAACAAAATTGTCTGTCTAGAACTACATTTTATCCTAAGTTTGATTTTCATGATTTTTTATTTTTCATTATTTAAATACTATGCTCTACAAAAGTTTCTTACGAAGTTGATCATCTAGAATGCCGTAAGAGTTTTTCCTTATTTTTTTCTAAAATTAAAGACATGTATAAGGATGTTCTCGAATTAAAGGGATTCCTGAAGTCCATGTCATTAGTATGACAAAGGGCTTAGAAATGACTTTAATCCAGGAATATTGCCTTACTTTTATAAAGATAGATTTAAATACATAATCAAATTAATTAGCTATATAGACAAAATATAAGGCAAACAAATCCACACAATGACATAATCAAGAATTAGTCCTTGTTGGAAACTTCGTTTCTAATAGATTAAAATTACTGTGAAACACATAAACTAGGTAGACAATATAAAAAAATTACAAATGAAACTACAAAAAATATGTTATAAAATTTAAATAACAAATTTTATCTGATCGAGTCAAGGTTTGCAACCTCTAACCTTAAGACATTTATTGCCTACCCAAACGTGCTCGACAGATTCTACAATACGTCTTTCAAGCCTCTCGATCTCATTATCGATCGATAACACTTGCAAGCAATAACACGACGAACCAAAAGAATGATTTGATTTTTTCTCTAAAAAATGACATAACACATACCGTTACAAATTGGATGAAAAGCCTTTCTTTTTTTTCCCAATCAGCCTTCTAAAATGGTTGCTTTTTTACCTGACTATCGATGGTTTCAAACCATGGCATTAAAGTAATGAACCTACATTTCTATCATTAAAATGAAAACAAATTACAATAGTTTCAAGACTATAGCATAAAGTTGTAAAAGCTATGTTTCTATCATTGAATTGTTTTAAGAATTTCAAACCAAGCTACATTTCAATACTAAAAATCGATTCAAAAAAAATTAATGCTTGAAACTATTATGGAATTGTTTTATCAGATGACGAATTAACATTTTCTTCCTCTTAAAGTGGGCAATTTGAGAACAACTTTTCATTCACCTTGGATATTAATCATGTAAATTAAACTTACACAACGTATCTCGATACAACTTTGTATAATTGTACATATTTCATATTTATACACTACTAAAATATTATTGATATCCAACAATCCCCCACATGAATGGAAATTGTCTAATTAAAATGATAAACTAACTCGAAATCAGAGAGTATACCTTTGAAGAGTTATTGCATTTGGATAGGTAGCATTTGGCTTTGAACCATCCATATCGACAACTATCAGATTTACGTAGCTAACTAGTGAACTTGATGTCTTGAACTATTCAGCCTTTCATGTAAACCTAGACAGTAAGTGTCATATAATCCCTCTTTGAACACTTTTGGTTCTCACGATTGTGTTCATTTTGGCCCTAAACATGTCTTGGTTTTAGAGAGTGCTTCAAAAAATTTAGCCTTATTAATTCTCATAGAAATGGTCATGTTTCACACTTACATAGGTGATTTCTTATCAAAGGTATCCTACCATGCCCCACTTGATCTTGTGAAGCTATAAGAATCATTAAAAGCATAGCTTAACCTAACTTTTTTATAGGTAGCACTGATTCATCATAGGAATGGTTAAGAGTACTAACTCTTTCAGTGCTTTCACTAAGTTAGCATAATTTAGTTATCTTTTTGATCCTAGATCTTGGGATTTCTAATCAATTAGGTTAGGTTTCCATTATGTAACTTTTATTTGGTAGGCTTAAGTCCTATTTCCATCTATGATTTAAAGACTTGCTCTTTTGTTAAGCCTTTGTAAGTCGATCCGTAATATTATCCCTTGATTTGACATAATCAATAGAGATAATTCCATTTGAGAGTAATTGTCTTATTGTATTGTGTCTTTGATGAATGTGTCCAGACTTACCATTATACAAACTGTTCTGTGTCCCACCAATTGTAGATTAGCAATCATAATGTATATATATTACTGGTAAAGGTTTCGGCCAACCTAAAATATCTTCTAAGAAGTTTCAAAGCCATTTTGCTTTTTCTCTAGCTTTATCTAAAGCTATAAATTAAGATTCCATAGTGGATCTTGCTTAAAAGATTTCCACAATATTGTAGCTCCTTCGATAGTAAAGACATATCCACTGGTGGATTTTGAGTCTTTTGTATCAGATATCCCATTTGCATCGCTGTATTCTGCAAGTACAGTTGGATATTTCATATAGTGCAGTACATATTTTGAGGTATATCTCAAATATCTAAGTACTCTTATGATGGCTTTCCAATGATCTTGTCCAAGATTATTTATGTATCTACTTAGTTTACTTACAAAGTATGCTATATCCAGTCTTGTACAGTTCATAAGATACATTAGACTACCAATTTATTCATAAATATTCTACTTGAGATATTACGTCACCAGTATTTTTTGTATGATGTACATTAACATCTATGGATGTTTTAGCCACATTGGTATCATTTTTACTAAACTTCTCAAGGATCTTATTCATGTAATGATCATGAGTCAACACCAAACTATCTCATGATTTAAAAATTTTAATCTTTAAAATCACATATGCTAAACCTTTATCTTTCATGTTAAATTTACTAGTCAACCCTGCTTTGATGGCGCTAATTATCTTATTATTATTGCCTATGATCAGCATGTCATCTACGCATAAACAAACATGACATAGCCCTCATGTGTATTCTTTATGTATACACATTTTTCGCATTCATTAATACGAAACTTGTTTGACAACATCGTATTGTCAAATTTTTGATGCCATTCTTTTGGTGCTTGTTTTACACGATATAATGATTTAATAAGCTTGCACACCTTCATTTCTCGGCTTAAAACCTTAAACCCTTTGGTTGTTCCATGTAGATTTCTTCATCTAACTCTCCATTCAAGAAAGCCATCTTAACATCCATTTGGTGTATCTCAAGATTGTTAAGAGCTACTATAGCAATTAACATTTGAATGGATGTTATTCTCGTAACTAGTGAGTATGTATTGAAGTAATTGTGCCCTTTCTTTTGCTTATATCCCTTTATTACAAGTCAAAGTTTATACTTATCTATAGATCCATTTGCTTTCATATTCCTTTTAAATATCAATTTAGATCCTAAAGGCCTATGCCTATGAGGAAGATCCACCAGTTTTTATATATGATTTTGCATGATGGACTTTATTTCACTATTAAAGACCTTTTTCCAGAATGGTGCTTCCAAAGATGACATATCCTTTTTAAAAGTTTGAGGTTCAATTTCTAATAGATAAGTCAAAAAATTTTGACCATATGTAGTCAGTAATTTAGTTCGTTTACTCTTTTGAGGTTCAACTTGTTCTTCCTCATTCGCTTTTGGATTATTACTTGAGTCATCATGAGTACTCTTAGTAGTCTTTTTTCCTTATGTTTCCTTGTATGGAAATACATTTTCAAACAATGATGCATTCCTTGATTTAATGATCTTATTGACATAAATGTCAAGAATGTTCGATTTATGCACAAGAAAATGATAAGCTGCACTATTATTTGCATATCAAATGAATACATAATCTACAATCTTAGGTTCGATCTTGACCTTTTAGACAGAGGAATTCCTACCTTAGCGAAACACTCCTTCACTTTCATCTAATTATAGAAAGGTTTCTAACCCGTTCATAACTCATATGGTGTCTTATCCGATTTCTTATGGGTTTTATTTAAAATATAGTTTGTTGTTAAAATGGCTTTCCTCACAAGTTTTGAAGTAACCCCAAACTAATCAACAAACATTCATCATTTCTTTTAATGTATAATTTTTTACGCTCTATAATATCATTTTGTTAAGTCAAATAAGGAGCAGTGGTTTGATGGATAATTTCATATTTTGCATAGAACTCATTAAATGATGTATCGTATTCTCCACCTTTTTCACTTTGTATTTCCTTAATCCTTTTACTAAGTTAATTTTCAACCTTGGTTTTAAAGAGTTTAAAGGTTTTTAAGGCTTCATCATTGCTTCTCAGCAAATAGACAAAACAATATCTCACACAATCGTCAACAAAAGTAATGAAATACATTTTACCACCTCTAGTTTGCACGAACTTTAAATCACAGATATCAGTGTGAATTAAATCTAGAGGTTCACTCTGTCTTTTTTTTGAGTGGAAATGAGCTTTTGCAAATTTGGATTCGACACAAGTCTCGCACTTGTTACTTTTATTGTTGACATTCCATGTGCTCGGCATTTATGAACTTTGGATGATTGGAAGGGCCAAAGCACACTCGACTTAAAAATATGATAATGTTTGACATGAAAGAGTAAAAGACCACCGGACGAATCACTCATCCGACTAGTCTTGGATAGCCACCATGAAGTGGCTATAAACTTGGAGTCACCACCGATCATTTTAAGTTAGGCATGACTGGATACCTATTAAAAATATTACTAGAGATTTATTGTTTTGGGTCCGGGAATTGGTTACATGTGGGGAAGGATTAGCACCCCTATAATGCCCAAAAATCGGTACCATCTAACTATATCTTACTTGAATCTTGGTTTCATCAGTTCCATGTTTATCATTATTTAAATATAATTCCCTCTAATGCATGAAATTTTGGTAAAGATACGAGTCCAAGTTTTAATGAAAATTTTATCACCTATGCGCCTCGGAGAAGTGAGAAACATAGGGGTTTTTGATGAAAATGATCTCTGAATAAGTTTTTTTTAAAAAATCAAACGTTTTGTGCCTAGCACTAGAGAGATATTGACACGAAATATCATTTTGTGATTCTGAAAATAAATTTTAAAGCATGAATGCTTGAGGTCCCTACAAGAGGAAATGTATAAGTAGGATAGGAAATAAGACAATAAATAAATCCACACAAAAATAAACGCACAAAATACATAAAAAAGGGTGATCGAAATGTATCTCATAGTTGTCTTCGATTATTGATGAATAGCCAAGATGACAACATTGAGACTTAATTGGATTCAGTGGAAATTTGAGGAAAAGAAAGATTTCAATGACTCGGGGATGTCTTGGAAAAATGTTTGAATTTTAGAAGGAATGTGAAGGGTAGGGTTGGAGTATCCCCTCAGAAGAGTGGGAAGAGTGGGGTTGGAGTATCCCCAAAGGCAAAAATTTGATGTCATATTGAGGTAAAAGCGAGGTTGAAGTATCCTCTCGGAGTAGTGGGGTTGGAGTATCCCCAAAAATGGAGGTCTGATATTGGATTTGAGTTAAAAGCAGGGTTGGAGTATCCTCTCACAATAGTAGGGTTAGAGTATCCCCAAAAATAAAGGTTTGTATTGGATTTGAGCTAAAAGTAGGGTTAGAGTATCATCTCAGAATAGTGGGGTTAGAGTATCCCTGAAAATAGAGGTTTGATATTGGATTTGAGTTAAAAGTGAGGTTGGAGTATCCCTTCAGAATAGTGGAGTTGAAGTATCCCTAAAAATAAAAATCTTTGACGTTTAAAAGAATGGGTCATATTTTTGAAAAAAAGAAAACCTTTAAAAATCAAGAGCCAAAGTTTTGGCTAAAATGTTCCTCTTTTGTTTAGCCTTGGTTCAAGTCTAAAGGGCTTAGGCCATGGGAATGAGCCGAGTAGATCATGAGGCGTTTGAATGCCTCAATAAGAGTGTTTAAAAAATTAGGTTAGAAACAAAGGATAGCATTGCGTCATTTCTCTTTCTGAATTTATTTTGAGCTCATCCGAAGGTCCTTAAGGGTAAACAAGGTACCGTTGGAAAGTTAACTCGATGAGGATTAGTGTAAAAATATTCCAAAAATCTTAGAAAATCACTTTCTAAGTGGAATTAATTTTTGAACTTTAGCTTGTCTCGACACTGGCAGCACGTACAGGATAAAGGTATGATGGAGTTTGAAAAATCATTTCGGATTCATCCGAAATTGTTAAAATGCAAATAATACCTTTTTGGAAAGGGAATTTCATGATCTTTATGGGAAAAATATTCAAGGGATTCAAAAATTTGTTTGTTGGGCCGAAACAGCCTGAATAGTAAATTACGCCTAGATATAGGGGTTTCAAATAGTGAAGATTCGAAAAATCATAACTATTTCATCCAAGATGATTTAAAGGTAAATGAGATATCGTTGGAAAGGTAATTAGAAACCCTTCAAGGAAAAAATACAAATACATTCTGGATAAATCATTTTTTATTTTTAAATAATTTTTCAAAATCAGACCACTGTGCTGCCAAAACAAAACAGGGGAGGTGCTCAGTATTTTTGGTTTTTCATTAGGTTGAGCTTAGGCCATGGACGTTCGAACATCATATCCATGATGAAGAGTTGACATGGGCATCATGAGTTTATTCCACAGTCCCCAAGTAGTTTGGGATGATGGACCAATCCATTGACCATGCCATTATGAGGGTGTTTGGCTAAGGACCAAGGATTCACATTTTTTCAACTAAAAGATTTCATTTCATTTTTTGAAAACCAGCATTCTTATACCCATTCTTCCATGAATCCAGAACTAAATGCTTGCTTTACCCTCAAGTTGGAAACCAACTTCATAAAAATCTTAAGCCTATGTTATTCTCCATGTATGAGAGATAGCATGTGCCTAACTTGAGGGATACTCTTTGAAATCAAGTTTTCTAGCATTAAAACAAAAATCTCAACACAAAAACAGCGCCACAAACATGATATAGAACATGGAGAACATGCATGCACAAAAAAAATGCATGGAGATGATTGATAGATACATGAACATACCTAGGATAAACTTGTTAAAAAAAACATTTTTATTTCATGGAACCTATGAAGCTGCTAGGAAATGTATGGGCATACTTATGACATGTTAAGATGCATGTTTTGCATGAGATGCAGATGTGAATATGGAAGGAACATGGCAAGGTCACATGGATGGAGGCTATTATGGTAATGAAAATGTAAGGGGACAGCATGTAGACACGAAGAAAAACATCAAGATCCAAAACTACCATAACCAAAGCCACAAAAATGCATGGGAGTCTAGGGTGGCCATAAAAGCATAAAAATGACTTTCTAAGATGATGTTAATGACAAAACAGAAAATATAAAGATCAAGGTAGATGAGATATACCAAAAAGCTTGAACTTTTTTTTTTTGGAGTAGTGATTGTAGGCTCAATTTATTCCTTCTCCTTGCTATTATTTAGCAAGAAAAAGATGAAAAAAAGTAGCCTCTTAGTGGTATGATTGATGGTGAAGCTTTTTAAGGATCAAAATATATGGAAAGTTAGGTTCTTGAAGGTTTTCTAGTGGTGGTTTAGGGTAGCTACGGGAATGGAGTATGGAAGTCAATGAAACAGTGTTTTTGGAAGTGTTTTTAGGGCTAAGAATGGTTGGAGAATTTTTAGGAGTGGCTCCGGGGTGAAAAGTTTTGTGGGATTACTGGAGAGTTTTTTTTATTGCTAAGGGGGCCTTCTTTTTCTTTTATGAGGTAGCTGGTTCTCTTTATCTTCATGCTCCACCAATGGCTTTAGGAGACAAACTAAGGGCATTGTTGGGTTTTCTTCTCTACATAAGGAGACATGCAGGTAACATGCTCAGTCTACACTTTTATTGCTATTGCTTCTGCCATGCTAAAAAAGAAATTAGAAAGGCTGTAATAGCCTCCCAACTGTTGATATGCTCGTCACCCTCTTACCACCATGTCTCTTGCGAAAGTGACCTTTGGCATTGGTTGCTTGGGCCCTAAACTTGTTTAAATCCGGTCATTGGCCTAAAGCCAAGGTTTGTAATGCCTTATGACGGTTTGTTGGTGCTAAAACATGTTTGAATCAGATTTTTTAAAGCTAAAAAATGGTTCGAGCAAGGAAAAATACCTTACTGTATCGATACAAAGCATTTTGTATCGATATATAGGGTAATTTTTATCCCTGAGTATCGAGACAAAGAGGTGAGTATTGATACTAAGAACAAAATAGTTTCCAATCTTGAGACTTAGAGCCCTATATCGATACTCCATGGACTTGTATTGATACTCATGCTTGTGTTTCGATACATTTTGCTAAAAATCACAACTTTAACTACTGCCAAGACTTGTATCGATACAATCATGCTAGGTATCGATACATACCTTAGGTATCGATACCAAACCCTTATGTATCGATACTACACATGGTAATTCAAAATTTTAGTAACTTAAAAGCCTCATGACAATGTTTAAGCACCCAAATAACCCATACATACCTTAGGTTCCTCGAGTTGTCTTAACTTGGTCACAAAAAAATGAAAATAAGCTCACGTACTCACTTGAATGACTCCAATGACACGCTGAAAATAACCTTTCATGCCTTATTTTTGCATTCTTCTTTAAGGCGGCCCATAGGCATTTTAGACCTTCCCCAAAAAAAAAACTTTATCGCTGGGCAACATGTCACCCAACATTTATCCCTTAGCTTTATTTCTTTTCTTTTTTGATTTTGTCACTTTTTACCTAACTCCTAAGATACCAAAAACTGGTCCAAAAAAATGAGGTGTCTATAACTATCCTTTTTTGACCATTGCTAAGTATTAGGAATAGGGCAAAAATATATATACATCATTTTGTTTGGGTAGTGCATTAGGCTATTTTTTGAGTGAGAAAGAAAAGGTGTCCTACTCTTTGAAGACTAAAAAAAAAGTGCCACCTACTCGTGTGGGCTTAAAAGCAATAGAAAAGGCATCCTACTCTTTGAGAACTAAAATGAAAGGGGTACCACCAGCTTATATGGGCTTAAAAGAAAAAGAAAATGCATTCTCCTCTTTAAAGACAAAAAAAAGAAATGTCCTGCTCTTTGAGGACAAAAAAAGAAAATGTCCTACTCTTTAAGGACAAAGAAAAAAATGTCTTACTTTTTTAGGACAAAAAAAACCTCATGCTCTTTGAGGACAAAAAGGAAAACATTATACTCTTTGAGGACAAGAAAAGGAAATGTCTTACTCTTTGAGGACAAAGAAAATGAAAAGGTCCTACTCTTTGAGGACAAGAAAGAAAAGGTCCTACTCTTTGAGGACAAAGAAAGAAAACATCCTGCTTTTTGAGGACAAGAAAAAAAAAAAGTGTCCTGCTCTTTGAGGATAAAAAAGAAAACATCCTGCTCTTTGATGACAAAAAAAGAAAGCATCCTACTCTTTGAGGACAAAAAAAAATGTCCTACTCTTTAAGGATAAAAAAAAAAGGTCCTACTCTTTAAGGACAAAGAAAAGAAAACATCTTGCTCTTTAAGGACAAAATAAAACATCCTGCTATTTGAGGACAAAAAAAAGAAAATGTCCTGCTCTTTGAGGATAAAGAAAAGAAAAGGTCCTGCTCTTTAAGGACAAAGAAAAGAAAACGTCTTGCTCTTTGAGGACAAAATAAAATGTCCTGCTCTTTGAGGACAAAGAAAAAAATATCCTACTCTTTGCGGACAAGAAAAAAAATGTCTTGGTCTTTAAGGACAAAGAAAAGAAAATGTCCTGCTCTTTGAGGATAAAGAAAGAAAATGTCCTACTCTTTGAAGAAAAAAAAAAAGGTATTAAGATTAGATACCTTTCATGGACAATTTTCAATAAGCTTATGATGTCGAAGGTACTTACCTAAGATTTTTTGAGGTTTTTAGAAATAAAAAGTTGCACCTTACGCTCTTTACTGATTTACCTTTTGTATAGAGATTGGTACCTAAAAGATGTTAAATCTTGTAGAATGCATAAGAATATGCATGCGTTTTTAAATAATGCGAAAGTGGTGTTTCCAAAGGCATAATCCATCAATTTTGGATCTTTCTCAAATCTAATAAGGTGGCTTCTTATCTCGATGAGCAATGATGGTAAAAAGAGGATTACGAAATCATATGATTCATGTTGGAAGGCTCTAGCTATAAAGAGTCCGTTGGCAAGCATGAATGGTGCTTCTTTGCCAATTATAACTCTAAAGAGCCTCATTGACTATTCAAATATGTTGAACCCTGGTTGTTTGGGTGCCAATCAAAGCAGGATTTTAGCCTCTCTTCTTCATGATAGGCTTTTCTAAAGGTAGAGTTTAAACTTATCTCAGGATACAAGATCAAAGAAAGTGGGACCAACCATGGCCCTAAAGTTTTTTTTTGGTCTTTAGACCTAACAAAAATTCTCATAAAGTTTAATCTTTCCAAGCAATGCTATGAAATCTTATTATCAATTTTGTTTATTTATCAAGCATTATCAATTAAATGATAAACATGATGCAACATGGAATGTAAGGATACAAAAAGGTTTTACGAGGAATCAAACAATTGTATTCTTATTGAATTGAAAAATTTTAAAATATGAAAGAGTCAAAAGAAGTTTTCTCGGTCGATTGGCTTCAACGTTGATGACATAAATTTTCTATTGAATGCTGTCAGAGACTTTCTCTCGAGCAAACAATCCTTATGGTGTTGGCCAAATCATAAGAAGATTCCTTAGATTGCCCTATTTTGGGATAAAGGCCTCAAAGTTGGTTAGTTTTCATGTTCCACGTGCAGATGTGGATGAGGTTTGGTCAGCATAGAATATATGGGTTAAGTTATGATTTGGTGTCTTGGTCAAAGTTATGAATATGGAGAAGATTAGTTTTAGGCTGATGATGGTTTAGGCATGACTTAGTTTGAATAGGTTTGGTTACTTAAGTCACCCTCTTAGGTTTTCAACTTAAGTTGGTTTTTTCCTTTTTCTTTGTTTTTTATTTTTTTTGTTGTTCTTGTTTTTTTAGAGAATAGTGGGTGAAAGGCTAATAGAATGCCCTTTTGAGTTTTCATCTTAAAGTCCTTTCAGGTATAGTATTTTTTTATGGAATTAGAGTTCACAGGATTGGGTAGGTCGTTGCCATCCATTTTAGTTAAGATTAAAGCTTCTCCAAAGAATACACGCTTTACTACGTATGGTCCTTCCTAATTTGGGGTCTATTTTCTACGAACATCCTTATGGATTAGGAGAATTTACTTAAGCACTAAGTTGCCTTCTCAGAATTGACGAGGATGGACCTTTTTACCATAGGCTCTTATCGTGTGCTTTTGATATATCTGCCCATAACGGATGGCTTTAATTCTTTTCTCTTTGATAAAATTAAGTTGCTCAAACTGATCTTTAACCCATTTGGCCTCTTCAAGTTATGCTTCCATCAGGACTCTAAGTGACAGGATTTTTATCTCGATGGGTAGAATAGCTTCCATGCCATAGACTAAGGAAAATGGTGTAGGACCCATTAAAGTTTGTACTACTATGTGGTAAGCATGTAATGCAAAGGGCAACTTTTCATGCCAATCCTTATACATCTCAGCCATCTTTTCAATTATCTTCTTGATATTCTTGTTTGCTGCTTCCACTGCCCTATTTATTTTTGGATGATATGGAATAAAATTTCGGTGCTGAATTTTAAACTGAGAATAGATTGCTTACATCATCTTGTTTTTCAGGTTACATGCATTATTAGTAATGATTTATTCAGGAAAACTATATCTACAGATGACAAATCTTGTGACATTGGCATAAGAAGCTACCTCTACCCTTTTGGTGAAGTAGTTAATAACAATTAGGATAAAATGATGTCCATTGGAGGCCTTAGGGGTGATTGGTCCAATCATGTCCATGCCCCATATAGAAAATGGCCATAGGCTGTCATAATATGCAATAGTACCAGAGGGACATGAATCTTATCTGCATAGATTTGGCATTTGTGGCATTTACGGGCATAGTTGATACTATCCCTTTTTAGAGTCAACCAGTAGTAGTGCAATCGCATGACTTGTTTCACCATTCGGTGTCCATTAGCATGCATACCACAGATCCCTTCATAGACCTCCTTGAGGATTCTTTTGGCTTCTGAGGCATCCATGCACCAATTAATACCTGGTTCTAACTCTTCTTATATAGCTCTCGGCCATCCAAAATGAAGTTTGCAGCCATTCTTCATATGGTTCTTTTATTATTTTTGGTGGCATGATCTAGGTATTTTTGATTTTTGATATATTGGAAGATATCATAATACCAAGGCAAACCATCTTTCTTTTCCTTGATATTCTAGCAATATGCTAGTGTTGAATGAATGCTCATCTAACTAGGGGCAACATCTGACTCTCTATTGACCTTAAACATAATGATAAGGTGGCTAAGGCATCAGCAATTTGATTCTCTTCCCGAGGTAACTATCGAAAGCTAACTTTATCAAATTCTGTTTTTAGTTCTGAGATTGAACTTTTCTAACGAGTTAGTTTAGAGTCACGTGTCTAACATTCCCCTTTTAATTGGTAAATGACAAAGGTTGAGTCTCCAAACACTTATAAGGTTCGATGCCCCCCTCGATGGTGGCTTGGAGTCCTATGATGGAAGCCTCATATTCAGTTATATTGTTAGTGCTGTCGAAGCTCAATCTCGCAGTGAAAGGATAACAGCTTCCCTCATGTGAGATTAAAATTGCCCCAATTCCATGCCCCAATACATTTGAAGCACTATCAAAAAACATTTTCCTTGGTGAATCGCTATTAGTTGCATCTCTTACTTCGAATATGCACATTAGGTCTTCATCGGGGAGTTGGAAGTCAAAAGGTTGATAATCATTTGTTGCTCGACTAGCCAAGAAATCTGTGATCGTGCTACTTTTGATGGCCTTTTGGTTCACATCATATTCAAAAAGCAGAACTTGCCACCTAGCCAATCTCTTTGACAATGCAGGGGCTTCACACAAGTATTTAACAAGATCTAGTTTGGCAATCAACCATGTGGTGTGGTATAACATATATTGTCTTAACCTCCTGACTGTCCAAACTAGAGTGCAACATAGCTTTTCTACTATCAAGTAGTTATTTTCACATTCTGTGAACTTCTTACTTAAATAGTACATAACTTGTTCTTTTTTCCTAAATCATCATGTTGTCCTAATATGAAGCCCATCGAACTATAAAAAATTGATAGATATAAAATTAGAGGTTTGCCTAGGATTGAGGGTACGAGCACTGGAGGGCTTGAAAGGTACTGCTTTACTTTATCAAAGGCTTCTTGACATTCTCTGTTCCATTCTCTGGGATTTTATTTTGGAAGTAGCTAAAAGTTAAGGGGGAAAGAGATGCATTTTTGTACTGGTAGTACTGGACAAGTTCTCAGGGAATAATCTCTTTCTTATTTTTACCTTTCTTTCCCATGATGACTAGGAATAGGTAAATAAAAAATTTCACTTTGAATTTTGGACCTCAACATCCTGCTGCTCATGGTGTTTCACGATCAGTATTGGAAATGAATGGAGAAGTGGTGGAACATGCGTCACATTTGTTGTTTAATTAAGATATAAATCAAGCTACATAGTTTAATTTTTTTTAAAAATTTTTTACCTTTTTTGGGGTTTGAGGGGGTGGAAGGCTTTGAATGGCCCTAACCTTGTCGGGGTCCACTTTTATTCCTTTTTCACTCATAATGAAGCCCAATAACTTACCAGATGTGACACCAAATATGCATTTGTTAGGGTTTAACTTCAGCTGATATTTGCAGAGGTGTTTGAAGAGCTTCCGGAAGTCAGCTACATGTACATTCTCTTTGAGTGACTTGGTGATCATGTTGTCAACATAAACTTCGATCTCTTTATGCATAACGTCATGAAACAATGTCACCGTTGCCCTTTGATAAGTTGGCCTAGTATTTTTAAGCCTGAAAGGCATCACTTTGTAGCAAAAAGTTCCCACATGGTCACTAAAATTGGTTTTTCCCACGTCTTCTGTCACCATTTTGATTTGGTTGTATCTCAAAAATCCATCCATAAAAGAAAAAGTGCATTTTTGGTAGTGTTCTCCACTAGGGTATCGATATGTGGCAAAAAAAGTTAACTTTTGGACTAGCTCGATTCAAGTCCCTATAATCCATACACATTCACACCTTACGATCCTTCTTAGGGACTGGGACTATATTGGCCACCCACTCAAGGTATTTGGCGACTTCAAGAAATCTTGCTTCAAATTATTTTTTGACTTCTTTTTTAATCTTTAGCAGTTTCTCGGGTTTCATCCTCTTAAGCTTTTGCTGCATAGGTTTACACTCAAGTTTGAGGGGAAGTTTATGGACTATGATGTTGGCATTCAACCCAAGCATATCCTAGTAGGACCAGGTAAACATGTCTCGGTACACTTGGAGAAGGCATATCAAATGGGTTTGGGTTGATGGTTTTGTAAAGGTTCTAATTTTGATTTCCTTTTGGTCTCATTCTGTCCTAAGGTCTATGGTTTTGGTAGGTTTTTTTATAAGGTAAAATCTTTTTTTCTTCTTGTTTAATTAGTCTGAGCAAATCTAGGGGTACAGGGTCCTTCACGGAATCTTTTTCATACTCAACCTCACCAGAATGGATTGCTTGCTCAAAGTCGATTTCCTAAGTCTCAATATGGACATTCATGTCATTTTTATCTGAATACCTAAAAATATGAAAAAAAATAATATAAGCAAAAAAATATATAGAGGGAGGTAAAAATAGACACAATGAATGAAATACATAGTGCTCCATCATTTTCATTGATAATACTTAACGAAATGCGCCCATATAAAAGATCCCATAATGCTCTTAGGTGAAAGCATAGGGTTTGGTTCATGGCATTACTTTGAAAGAGTTTTGAACAATACAGGGATTTCTGTCTCAATCTAGACACTTGGAATGAACTCTGAAGGGCATAAGTCAGTCTATTCACCCATTACTGATGGCTCTTCAATTGCATTGATAGGGAAATCCTCAAAGGTTTTCCCTAACACAAGCATGACATCTGTCGAGCTAGTGTTAACATGTCTGCCTGAATGAAAGTTCTTATGCAATGGTGAAAATGCCATAGGTTTATGCCCCATCTCTTATCTCAATGAATGTGTTATTCTTTTCTCCCGATTCCACTAGGCTTGCATCTTTTTCTACTGTGCATTAGGCTTGAACCCCAATCCTCTATTGTCAGTCTGATGGGTCACTTTTAGAGCTTTAGCAACTCCTTGGAGGTATCTTCTAACCCTTTTTCTAGCTCGAGCACCTTTACCGACTATTAGTTTTAAGCCTATTGATGTGCTTTCTAACAGATGAAGCTTAATCATGGGCAACCCTTCCTTAACATAGGTGGCATTGATGAACTCAAATGATTGAAAAGAGGGTTTTGGAATGCCCTCACTAGGTCCAACATATGAGGCATTGGTCGAGGTAGCAGCAATAATATCTTCTTCTTCATCAACACTGACAACTTTGTTTCCAATTACAAACTTCAATTTTTGGTGCAAGGATGATGGAACTGCTCTCACAGAATAGATCCATGGCCTTCCCGAAAGACAATTATATGATAGAGCAACGTCCATCACATGAAAATTAACCTTATAAGTACATGGGCCTATTTGGAGTAGGATAGTGATGTTCCCCACAATATTTCTATAGGTTTCGTTAAATGCTCGCATGACTATGTGATTGTTTCGAATGTGAGATGCATTAATAGGGAGCTTATTCACACATGACATCAACATTACATTCAAAGCTGACCCATTATCGATAAGAACCCTGGGCAATATGCTTCCTTTGTAGTATGTGGTGATGTGAAGGGCTTTATGATTCCCTCTTCCTCGTGAAATCTCATCATCGTTAAAGGATATGTAATTGTCAACCATGATATTGTTCACTAGATAATCTAGCTAGCCTATAGGAATATCAGGAAAGACATAGGCCTCATTCAAAACTTTCAAGAGTGCATTTCTATGAGCTTCGGTGTTCAGCAAAAGTGATAGCGTAGATATTTTGGCAGGCTACTTATTTAGCTGATTCATGATACTATATTCACTATGTTTGATGAACTTAAAAAACTCCATTGCTTCTTTCTCACTGATTGATTCCTTAGTGACTTTTAAAGTTGACCCTTTAGTTATAGACTTAAGTGTTTGAAGATTCTGGCTAGTATCTTCTTACTGAGCTTCATCTCTTAAGGATGGTGGTGCATAACACCTACCACTCCGAGTTAAGTGGCTCACCCCCAAAAGATCAATATTTTAGGCTAGTTAACTAGATTCTCAATAATTAAGGTTTTACTCTCATAACTCTAAGGAATAACCTTGTTGTCTTTATAAGGGAACAGAGATGGCAATTAAATGACCATCTTTGGTGCAGATAGGGTAGGAGTGGCTTAAGGACACGATCGATTATCATATAAAATCAATGGTCTCTTGATGCCATAGGAGAGATTATTCCCATCCCTTTCTGTGGCATTGACAGATGGAAGTGCTGCTACAGTTTCAATAGTCAAAGTCTGCTTCTCATCATAAAATTTAATGCTGCCTTCATCATCCTTTGGACCATGGCACAAAACTCTTTACACATCTAAAGGGTATGACCATGTATTGTATGGAAAACATAAAAATTATAGAATTCTTCCTTTTTCTTCTTGACCTCTTAACTAATTTGGCCTTTACCAGAGTCTTCCAAATTATGCTCATTGGCATTCTCAGTTCTTCCATATTTTTCACGATCTCGCAATTTTGTTTAGTAATGAACCTTCTTAGGTTTGCATCTGCACGGGTTTAAAATGAATTGGCTTTTTTGTCAAACCTCAACTGTCATGTTGTTTTGACTTTTCCTTTCCTCTTGCCTTTGCTTGATTTTATTTTCAAAGCCTCATCCATCATCCTACAAAGTATGACTACATTCACAAGGCTTTTAGGGGTTTTTTCCACCATTTCTTCATAGTACGATGACTATAGTGCACCAAAAAACCTGACGATCATTTCTTTCTCTATCAATAGTGGTTAAATTTGGGCGGCCTTTTCCATCCACCTAGAGGCATAATGCCTAAAGCTTTCATTTAGGCTCCTCTCCATACTCATAAGAGAAAGGAAAACCAGGACACCATTGTCTTTTGCTTCTTTTTCTTTGATGATGTTAACGGATGGATAAGTTGGCTCATGACATTCCTCGTAGAATTCTATCTTGGATTAGTCCATCATTACTTGGACCATTTTCATGAACAATGAACATTGTTGTAAATCGTGCACTTGAGCACAGTAGCAGTAAGAGGACTGTGAATTCCTCTCTTGGGTTTCTTATCCCAACCTCCCAAAATACTTGCCACACTCTACCCATTGGCGTCTTGACCTCTCTGACATCTCTTTTGATCTAATTACCTTTCCCATTAATCACGGTATTTACCCTCGATGTAGCATGATTAGGGAGCGGGTTAGCCTAAATATTTAGTTCAGGCCCCTACTCTATTTTAATTATGCCTCTTTTCAGCAGGCCCTACACCTTTCTCTTGAATGAGGTGCAGTTCTTAATTGAATGTCCCTGTGCTCCAGCATGGTATTCACAATAAGCATTCACATCATACCAACTAGTTTATGGTGGAGATTTTGGGTCTAAGAACACTGGGGCAACCAATCGGCCAGCTACTAGGCGATTATAAATCTCTTTATATGAATATGGTAAAGGGTCAAAATGTTCCCTTTCTTAGGGTGCTTGATGATTACTTGGGGCTCTAGAATTTTTTATACTGTGAGGTTGCATGTTTGGAGGAGTGTTTTGAACAAGATTTGGTGTGAGGGTGACTATTGGAGCAATCTCAGTAGAGTGAACTACTAGTGTCATTTGGTGAGGACTAAAACCTGGATACAACATATTTGGGGCATATACCCCTTAAGCTAAGAATGGATTTTGAGGAAACTTTACGGTGTTGTAACTGACAGTGTTGATTTTTTTTCCTTTCTTTTACTTATTAGTTTCTTAATTGACCTAGATGATTCTCCCGCAGATATTTTCCCATTCTTCATGGCATTATTAATCATCTACCCTAATATAACCATATCAGCAAAATTTTTCGTGTCATTTCCCACCAACTTCTCATTGTAAGGAGCTTTCAAAGTGCCGATGAACATAATTGTCATTTCCCTTTAAGCTAATAGAGACTGAACCTGAGTTGCCTCATCCCTCTATCTTTGGACGTATCGCCTAAAACTCTTAGAGGTTTTCTTCTCCATGTTCTTGAGAGAGAGGTGATCTAGGGCTCAGTCAGATACATGATTATATTGGTCGAGGAATGCACAAGCCAGATCTATCCATGTTTAAATCCTTATAAGGTCTAGCCCTACGTATCATCGGAGAGCTGCCCTAGTTAAACTATCCAGAAAGTAATGGATAAGCAATTTTTCATTTTCCTCATACCCGATCATCTTGAGAAAATACATTTAAAGGTGGGCAG
>JBBYHL010346930.1:0-22532 GCA_038381835.1 Adansonia madagascariensis
TTCTAACTCGTATAATTTGATTTTCTTGATAGCAATAAATGTATATTATGCTGCCATGATAAATTTTATTTATTTTTATTTAGTATTATGATAATTTTTCTTAGAGCATTTTTTTCTAGTTCTATTTCATTTTTATTAAAAATTTATAAGACCTAAAAATGGATTTCATAGATTTTTTCTTAAGTTAGAAAAAAAGAAGGAAGAAAGAAGAAAAGAACATGAATCTCTCTTTTCAAAAAAAAAAAAGAAGAGAGAAAAACAACAAGAATGAAAAAGGAAGAGAAAAAGAAAGAAATCAAATTAATCAGATTGATCATATTTTTGAAGCCTTTGGGCCTACTTAAAGAAAAGAGAGAAAATAGTGTTAGGATTTTTGCTTTTCAATTCTTGCACAACATCTATATCCCATAAATACTTGTAAATTCATTCAATTAATTTTTTTTACCATTTGCAAGGTTCACATATTTAATTGTTTATATGCTTATGCATTCATAATTTCCATGATGTGACTAGGTTCATTTCATTTATTGCATTTTATGGACTATGACATAGGTGACAATTTATAAGCAGGAATCAGCAAGTCATAACTACCAGTTCGTGGAATCAAAGAACCGCTTGCAAAATTGTTGAAATAACTATCGACATTCTTGAAAGGGAGTTTACAAAGAAAGCTACAACATCTATATTAGGTCAATTAGGCATCACCTTGATGACTCAGTTTGAAGCATGAGTTAGTACTTTGGAAAGAACTATTGAGGAAGTTAAATAAGATGTGCCAAAAATAAAAGGACAACTTTCAGTGCCGATAGAAAAGATGAGGGACTAGAATCAAAGCAGAATGGATTGCCCTCATGAGTTACTATCACTGTCACCCTTAATCCATCCCACTATGAACACCAACCCAAAAACTAATTAAACATATGCTAGGTGAGGATTTTGATCCATGGCCAATTTAGTAAATAAAAAGAATATGCCTAATCTTCCATCATTGTAGATTAAACCAAACCTTTATCAACATTTTATCACTCACTAATCACCCTTAGGCTCTAGTACGTGCAAGAAATCACAACAAAATAAAAAAAATTATGATTTAACTTAATCCTACTAACCTATAAAGATATGTACCCTTATTTGCTCTAAAATCAACTAGTCACACCTGTTCATGTTAAAACCCATAAAATCCCATATAAAAAAGGGTATAATCCTTAGGCCTATTATGAGCATATGCTAGAGTTCGAGGACATAATCGAGGATTGCATTCAATTTAAAAACAAGGTAAAAAAGCCTTATAGAAGCTGGACCATTAAGGTTAAAGATAGAAAATGGTTCAAAGGAATTCATTACCAAATTATTTTTAAACCTAGGTGGGAAAACAATCAAGACCAGAACTAGTTCAATCTGATTACCATCCTCTATGCTGAATTGCTACCATAGTTTATTTGAAACCATTTTTTGGTGCCTTTACGGATGAAAATTTTGAAACCTCCATACCCAAGCGATTACAATGCCAATGAGTAGTGTGACTATCACTCTGGCAATTGAGGTCACTCAACAAAATACTACCTCCAGTTGAAATACAAAGTTAAGGAATTCATCTAATTAGAAATGTTGAGTGTCGAAGGGAAGAAGGACAAATTTCTATGGTAATTCAAGAATTAAACCTTTTGGCTAAGAGCAGTGAAGTGCTAAGGGGCAATAAAGTGATCATGGAGATAACCTTCTTATTACTTGGTGGGCTTTATAAATTTAGGATTCAAAAATAATGATTAAGACTAGCATGGATTCCCTAAAAGCACTAACACAGCTAAAAAAATGAAATGTTTTGCATGAACAATCATTTTGTTATTTTTTCATTTAAATCTTGTAAATGTGGTTTTATACATCAACAATGAATAAATAAATAAGAAAGTTTTGGTTGATAAAATAATGGCGTTGAACAATAACTCAAATTCCTTGAATTTTTACCCCTACAATAATTTCCATGTCTGATATTTAGCCAACTGCTTGGCACCTAATCTATTTGATCAAATATTGGCCAATTCATTCACTTATTCATTCATTCATTTAGTCATTCATTCATACATGCATCCTTTTTCATTCATTGATAAATATGCATGGATGATGATAAAGATTGATGCTGATAAGAAATATTCACACAAACTAATTTAAGTTTATTTTTTATTTTTTTCCATTCAAGGTAACATAGAATCATAAGATAAAAAAAGAGACATTACTCAACAAGACAAGTTTGAATAGATCTAAAATAAGAAATAGAAATCAAAGCTCTTAACATTTCAAATCACTTAAGTAAAAAAATAAAAAAAATAAAGGGAAAGTCTATGCAAAAGCAAAACCTTGAAGAAAGGAATTTACAATAGTTACATATCATACCAACACTCTTGCAATGACATCTAGAGAAGTGTAAGTAGAAAGAGTATCAGCCAATATTCAATATATACAAATGGTAGATACCCAAAATATACAACAATATGTCCTTGCAACTAATCCACCACAACCATTTATATTAACCCTAATGCTTTTCCTTAAGGGGCAAATGCAAATACCATTACTGCATAAGAGGAGTCAGCAGTTCCTGACTTGGATTAAAAAAAGAAAGGCATAAACGAAAAGGTGAAAAGCTAGCTAAAATAGAAATGAAAAAAAAGAAGTTACAACTTCTCAAAAGAAAGTTAAAGGCCACAAAGGATCTAAGCTTTATAATAGTGTTGATATTGATTACCTTAGTCTAGTGCCAGATCTAATTATCCTACTAATGAATTTTGAAGTTAAAAAAATATAGTGGATTCATAGGTCCCAAAGCACATTTGATGACATATTGCCATCAAATGGCTAGATATACTAAAGATAAGAAATTGCCTGTTCATATTTTTCCTGAAAGCTCGACTGAGGCAGCATCGGAATGGTATTTCCAATTGAAAGAGGCTAATTAAGCACATAGAGAGATCATTCAAACATTTTTACAACAATATAAGCATAATTTGGAAATTGCTTTAGATAGAGAAACCCTTTAAAACATGAGAAAGAATTATAACGAGAGCTATAAAAAATATGCTTATAAATGTAAAGATGTAGCCTCGTGCATCCAACCACCTTTCACTAGAAGAGAAATGCATGCCTACTGTGTAAATACTTTACCACTTTGTATTATAACAATTGGTCAAAAATGTGTTCTTTGAGTTCATAGATATTTTATTTGTTTTAGAAAGAATTGAACATGGCATAAAAATGAAAAAATCATAGACAGTAGCTAAGTGGCATACTTGTGACGAGGAAAGTGATCCTGTTAATAAACATCAACAAGTCATGACTGTTGGATATCGAAATCATAGTGTGTTAAGAAAACAAGGAAATCCATTCAGACTGTGTCCTGGCCTGCATCTTTTCATCACCTAACAACCTCAATTGGTTTATCCCTGTACCTTGCAACCCTTTAATTTTTTGATGCAGATTTCTAAAAGGCAAGAAGACCCAGGAGATAGTTCAAGCGATTCTTAAAAGCATAAAAGAAAAAGGATGGTGTATCATGCCCTACCAAGCTCTTCCTTTTGCTCATTTAGAAAAATATGATCTCTATTGTCCTAGTAAAGCCTAAGAAACCTCCCTATTTCAAATGATACAATCCGAGTATAGAAGGAAGTATCACCAAGAAGTGGAAGGTTATTCGATGGAGAACTACTATGCTTTTAAAGAGTAAAGTACAACCTCTTAAGAATACTAACTTCATAAAATTTAAGAGCTAGTGGTTACCTATCAAGGACAATTGGCCTAGGGGTCATTAATCTTATGGTTGTATACAAGTCAAGGGTAGTTTCTATTTTGACTCTAAAACTCTATACCTTTATGTTTAGAAACTATGAATTTTGGTTTATGAATAAATAAGCATTATCCTTTCTATCACAAATAATGAATTATGCTAATATGATTCCAACATTTAGGGTAATAAGGACATGCCAAAGATCTTTGATTTGGATAGCTAGTCACCATTACGTTAAGCTCTTTCAGAAAGGTCCTCGACCTCTATTTAAATAATTTTCTTAGACATCCAGTTATGATATCTTTACACCAAAATGTTTTTTTTTTGACTCCTCGAGGACTGAATAAACAAGTTATACTCCTAAAGGATTCAAATGCTGATAATTTAAGTAATGATAGTAATCACAAAATTCTTTATTTGGATAACCTCTTACCATAATTTTTATGACACTCTTCCAAATCCTTAATTCAAAAAGAATAAGAACAAACATGAGCCAAAAATAACATTTTCTATGGATAAAACCTTTTCAATTCAATGTTTGATAAATAAGATTTGAGATTTAAAATTTTTCCATGCTAGTTTGATTTCTATTTTAAAGGCTGAACCAGAACCAGGATTCTTTGGTGGTTATGAATTTAATAATTTCAAGGGCATATCTTAAGCCTAAGAATAGAAAAAGTTTTACAGATATTGAGTGCAACATCATGTTATTGGGGTACTTAAAATGATTTTAGGAGAAAAATTATCCTCTTTTCTTAGAAAATGCTTGTTAATAAAAATGGCTTTGTTTGAAATGAAAAATGGCCTTCTTTCTTTATGCTCTCGTAAATATAAAAAAATTATTCCCTTTGCTGTCCCCATTAAGCCTAACAATTTTTTTTTTAAATCCTAATGAGGATCACCCTCTACATTGGAAGGGCAAGTGAAGCAATGCTTCAAAGATCAGAAGAGTTCAATTTCGTTGCAAAAAAAAAAAAAAAACAAGTCAGTTGTCATAACGTAAATTTTGAAGAATGAAGAAACTTTAATTCTCAAGTTCTCTCAAAACAAAGATTAAAGAAAGCTCAAAGTTCAAGTTCCTTTAAAGTGAAGGATGAAGAAAGTTCATCAAGTTTTTCCAAAATAAAGAATGAACAAAGTTTAGATTTCAAGTTCCTTCAATGTAAAAAATGAAGAAATTTCAAAGTTTGAGTTTCTTTAAAAGTGAAAATGTGCTACATGGGAATCCTTCTAAAAGGAAATAATCCTTGAATTATTTGGGCTTATTTATCCTTTTCTTTCTAAACCATGAACCATGGCCTACATTACATACCTATAAAGTCTATTTTGATCAAACATAGCTATTTGAGCTATCAAGTCATTCTTGAGAAATTCTTAGAAAATTCCACTTTTGGCTGATTTTTGAGTCCGTAAGAATATGATGAGGCAATTAAAAATGAAAAAAAGAAAGATCTAGGGTGAAAACTTGAAAAAGGCAGCATTGAACAAACTTAAAAGCTTTAGAGTTGCTCTTAAACTAATAAAGGTAGCCATAAAAGAAAAAAAATTCTTCCATGTTGATCTATAAATGATTCTAAACTTCTAGAAATTTCACGACTTTAGCAAATAGTTAAGTCAAATGCCCTAATATTGATTTGATTCAAAATGATCTTTCAAAATTTTTGTGCCTAATCTTAAGAATTGATGCTTTTCAAAGGCCTTTCAAATTAACCTTTTGAGACTTAGTGTATACTAGCATTAGTTTAACACTTGTTAAGCTATTGTATTTGAAGATTAAAAGGATGTTATAACTTAATTGTTTGCCTTTCAACGAATTCCTATAAAAAGAACATCCACCTAAATATAGTTTTAAAAACCTCGACCTTATTTTATCAATTTTTTTAGATAAATTATAGTAGTGCCACCCTATTTATGCCTCTAAATCCATTTTTTTATTTCATTCAAAGATGTCCCAAAAGGTGATCATCAATTACAAGAATACCTTAATATCAAAGGATGAAGATGGCAGGTCCATATTCATTAGTATTAGAAAATTCATGGTTAAAATTATTCTATAATTTTCATAGTTGTTGATCAAGTAGATTCTTTCCTAGGTTAGAATGAGAAGGTAATATCATTTCATAAATCCTAGAATTTAGGTGAAGTGTGATACCTTTCATGATTTTAATAGAAATATGCCTTAAGGAATGAAATGTTAACCCTTATTCAATAGCATAAAGTTATATCCATGAATTGGTAAACACTAATTTGATATTGGTGACTTTTAAAGAAAAATTGAATAATTTTTAAATATTTGAAATAAAGATTAGAAGAAGGATTTTAAGGCCAAACGTTAAGTAGCCTTTTAACCTTTAACAGCGAGCCATCAAGAAGAAAAGAAATTGGTAACAAGAAGGCTTAGATTGATAAGGCCTCATCGACATACAAGAATCTTTATGATATATAAAATCTATATCTTTTTCATTTGATCCTATAAAAGATTGGTAAAGTAAGATTTAAGCCAACTTAATTGATCTTGTAAAGGGTTGGCAGAGTTTTTGAGTTAGATGCCATCTTTATTTAATCCTATGAAAGGTAGGTAAAGTAGGATATAAATCAATTTTGTTCGATCCTATGAAAGGTACATAAATTTTTTGAGTTAGATTCCTCTTCATTTGAATGGTAGGTAAAGTAGGATTTAAATCAATTTTATTCAATCTCATGAAAGGTAGGTAGATTTTTTGAGTTAGATGTCTTCTTCATTTGATGCTGTGAAAGGTAGGCGAAATATGATTTAAGTTGACTTCATTTAATTAAGGAAAAGGATCGAGGGAGTTTTTTTAAGTTCTCTTTATTTGGTAAAAAGCCAATGAAGTTGACTTGCATAAAACCCTAAAAGAGCAAATGGCTTAATCCCTACAAAAGTGGCACTAAAGAATTTGAAAGCCTAAAAGTAGTTGATGGCTCAATCCTTATAAAATTGGCATCAAAATTTTGAAAGTTGAAAAGTAGTTGATGGCTTAATTCCTATGAAATTGGCACCAAAAATTTGAAAGCCCAAAATTAGGTAATGGTTCAGTTCCTAAAAAATTGACACTAAAGAATTTGAAATCCCAAAAGCAGCCAATGGCTTAGCCTCCATGAAATTGGCACTAAAGTAGTTGATGGTTCAGTCCCTAAATTTGGCACTAAAAATTTGAAAGCCCAAAAGTAGTTGATCACTTAGTCTTCGATGGCTCAATCCATGTGAAATTGGCACTAAAGAATTTAAAAATCCATGGCTCAGTCCTTGCGACATTGGCAGTAAAGAATATTATAAGCCTAAAAGTAGATAATGGCCTTAGTTATATCAAAATTGGCACTTAAATGTAAAAGCTCAATGTAGAGGTTAAAAAAACTTTTTTGTAGGAAGGCTTATTATGGCCCGAACAAAATTGTGTTTATTTAGTCTTTGCCTATTCATGATCCTTAGCAATGACCAAAGATGGGCAACCAAAGACACTTAATTTTGTCTAGGCCTTTCCCCAATAAAGTTAAAATGCTTGAGACCGAAAACCTAATGGCTGCCCAATAAGGCTAGACTTCCTTTAGATGGACTAAACATTTTCAAGACCCTTTTAGTCATGCTTAAATGGTTGCACATGCACATAAAAGAAAAAGTGTAGTTTCAAGGGTCATAAAAAACTAATCTCACATAAAATAGACGAGTATTAAAATAAAAAAATTAGTATTTAAATTTATTCTTTTGAGATTTGGAATTTATTTTTGCATATGATGTTATGGTCAAATTTCCCATTTTTAGGAATTTTTTGAGATTTTTTGTGAAAGTTTGAGAGTTGATCATCTTATATTTTAATGAATATCTATGTAGTATTTATGTTGATACTCACCCTGAAAAATAAAAAATATTCAAGAAAAGATTCATATTGGTATTTTACATCACGAGGTATCAAATTATTAAATTTATTCATTAAATTTGACTTTTTCACTATATTGTGAGTGTCATGCTCATGAAATTTTTATGTAAAATTTGTTCCTAATTTCAAGTTTTTATCTTTATTATTTTTATAAACTAATATTTTGATGTGTTGAGTTAGATCCATTTTTATGAAATTTGAACATATTTTTGAAATTTTCTCATTTCCAAAATACATATTTTCTACCTCATAAATTTTTTGGTAGGATTTTTCTAAGTTTAGAAATTTTTTTAAAATTCCTTACATATTTTCATTAAATTCATAGTATTTCAGTGTTTGAAACTCTAATTTATTTTCTGAGTTTTCCATTTTTCTTTCAAAAATCAATTTTCTTCTATAAGGAATTTTCTCTTAAAATTTTACAAGTTTAGAATTTTTTATTATCTTTTTCTTACATATAAAATTTCTCAAAATATTCCTTTTAGAGTTTTAACACTTGGAATTTTTACAACAAAATTTTAATTTTAGGCCTAACAAGCCCATTAACCTTTCAACATGCCCAACAAACTTGTCAGGCCCTTTTTTGGTTCTTCACGAAGCCGTTTTCATTATCCATAAGCCCAACAAGCCTATTTCTTGATTGTTCTAATGAGGCCCAATTAGGCCCACTTTAAGTTTATAATAAAGCCAAATAACTTTTCTCTTTCCAAAATTTTTATTAATTCTTTTTGGCCCCAAAAATTTCATATGAATATTTAGTTAGGCTTTTCACATGTTTAAATTAGTAAATAAATTTATTAATTTATAACTTTTAATTTCTTGCAATTTAGCACTTTTAATTCATTTTTTTCATAAAATTTGTAATTATGACTCTATTTTTCAGTTTTTTTCATTCTTAAAATTTTTTATATTTATTTTAATAGTGGAATTTAGTGATTCAGCTACATGAATCAATTTGGTTGGAATTTGAATTTTCCTTAACCAATTTAGTTGCATTTTAGCTATATATTAGATTAATATTATCCTAAGCTATCATAAAATCGACCCTTAGCACATATTAGGCTTTTTGACTAAGATAAAATTAGTTAATTAAACCTTGATATAGCCAAAAAAACTACAAAAAAAATAATAAATTAATATAAAAGAAAAGAAAATTGGCAGAAATCCTAAAAGCATTTGGCCAAAAGGGTTTCTCCACCCCTTGGCCAACTTTCTTCCCTTATAAATAAGGGGAAAAACACTTCTAGTTAGGGGTTAATGGTTTTCTAACAAGAACACCAAAAATTACAAAAGAAAATCAAAATTTTCACTTATTTTCTACACTTTCAAGGTAAAATAATTGGAAAACTATTAGTTTTCGTTACTTTTATTTTTTTTTCTTCCTTTTAGTGAGCGAAAATCATGATTGTGCCCAAGGATTTTAATCCATGTTGAAAAGCCGAGTATGATGGCTATGAATGAAGTTTCTTGATTTTGTTGTTTTATTTAATTGTTGTTAGTAATATGTTAATTGTGATCAAGATAATTTGTGTTTGTTGATAGTAATGATATGTATGTATTTTTTGTTATTTTTTTAATATTTTTATACTGCTTTATGTTGATATGTTCATTATTTATCATGATTTTATGCATATTTAAGCATGGTAAAAATCATGACATATATGCATTTTGACATTCCTGAAAATATATGATGAGAAAAACTATTTATGGTTGTTTTTCATGTAGGCCAAAAATGATTGGAGTTCTTGAATATTTTTTATGCTTGATTTATGATATTTTGGACTGTTTTGTAATATTTAAAACTTATAGGGCCTAAAAATAATTTTCCCAAATTTTTAAAGGCCTTGAAAGGTTATTTCCATGTTTCACCGAAAATAATATGGGTGATTTTGTGATGTTTTGATTTTTTTTCCTATTTTGTAATTATGCAAAGTTTAGGGACTAAATTATAAAAATCAAAAAAATTATTTCAAGGTCATCCAAGCTTGTCTAAGAGCTTCATATACCTTCGGGGATGTATTTTGTGTATTTTTAACATGTTGAAATATATTTCATGCATTTCTAACCTTTTTGAGGCCATTTTAGAATTTTAAGAAATTTAAAGGCCTATTTGCAAAAATTAAAAAAATTGCTTTAAGGTTATAGGTGCTTGGCCAAATTGATCATGTGAATTTTGACATGTTGTTTCATGTTGATTTTGGTATGTTTTGTGTTGTTTTGTAATCTTTAAATCACGCATATACTAAATTGCAAAAAGTAAAATTTTTGTAAAGGCTATATAGGCAAGGCTGAATGCTTTATGTACCTTTAAGGGTGTTTTTGATGCATTTTTAACATTTTTAAATGTATTTCATGTATTTTAGAATTTGAAGGGCTTTTTTTTGTAATTTTAGAAAGTTTAAGGACTTATTTGCAAAACTTGGAAAAATGGTTCAAAGGCCAAAGGTAATTGGTTGAATAGCCTTTGTGATTTTTTGGTATATTTTTATTGTTGATTTTGACATGTTTGATATGTGATTTTGTATTTTGTTTTATTTAGGAACTAAATTGAAATGTTAAAAGAGTTTGGAATCTTTTTTCTAAAACCTTGCATATAGGGTTAATGGGATATTTTTGATATTTTAGGTTGATAGGATATTTTTCACATTTTAGGAATATTTCTAGCATTTTTTTGATCCTCTGATAGGGTGTAGAAAATATTAAAACCTTTCATATTCTTCCTATTCTCTATTGGGGTACAAAATGTAATTTTGAAAAATTTTAGGGACCTATTAGCAACTTTTGCATTTAGGTGATCTTGATATCCAAGTTAGCCATTTAGGGTAAAATTATCATTCGTTATCATTATTGTGTGCTTTAGGGTCACTGGGGTACTTCTATGTCAAAGGTATACCTTAAGAGTATTTTAATAATTTACTTTAAAATAGAGCCTTTTATGATCACTGAGATACTTATATGTTGAAGGTGCATAAGAGGGATAGGTTCATCCTTTTATGATAATATAAAGTTCTTTTGTGTTACTAGGATACTTTAACATTGAAGGTAAACCTTAAGGACATTTTAGTAATTTACCTTTGAAACAAGTCCTATGTGATCATCAAGATACTTCTATGTCGAAGGTGCATAGTAGGAATAGATTATTTTGTTATGATAATATTAAGTCCTTTAGGTTACTAGGATAATTTCACATCGAATGTTTATCTTAGGGACATTTTAATGGTTTACCTTGGAACTGAGTCATTTAGGTCACCAGGATACTTTTATGTCGATGGTATACTTCAGGGAACATTTTGGTCTATTCGACCAAATCTGGGCCTTAGGTTAAGAATTTTATTATTTATTATACAATTAAAATTTTTAGAAAGTCAAGGTAATGTCTCTGATGTTAAAGTAGCACATTGAATTACTCCCAGCATATGAGAGGGGTTCTATGGATTATTTTAATAATAAGATATTCTCTTAAAAGCAAAAAAATTAGGATTTTTATGAATTAAAAAAAATTTTGTACTCCTCTGGTTCTCTAATGGGGTGCGAAAGATATTTTAATTTTTTAAACAGCCTTTTGTATTCCTCAAGCTCTCTAGTTGGGTATGAAAGAGAATGATAAAAACTTTCATGTTCTTTTGGTTCTCCGATAAGATGCGAAAGATTTTTGTTGATTTTTGAAAATATTAAAAACCTGATTTCCTTAAATGACATAATAAATTTGTTTCATAAAACTTTTATTTTGATAAATGAAAATCATAATTAAATACTAGATATTGAAATCAAATTAAAATAAAATTTTAAGTTAGCACATGATTAATAAGGTGCTAATCGTTAGGCATCGTGAAAAGGATCGATCCTTACTCAGGACTGTAACAGACTCTTAATATGTCTCTAGTACGAGTGCAAACCTCAGAATTTATTTTTGAAAGTTGAATGACATTTGCAAAAGTGGAGTTGAAGTATCCCATTGGAAGATGGGGTTAGAGTATCCACATAGATGAAAACTTTAATGATTTTGGAAAGATGAGCTCTAAGGATTTATCTTGACAAAGGTTCAGTGATTTCTTGACAAAATGACATTTTTGATAAATTCTTGACAAAATAGGTCATTTTTTTAAAAAAAAACTTGATAAAAATAGAGATGACATGACAAAAATTGCTCATGCCTTGATTTGGACCGATGAGTTTGGCATACATATTTTAACTTGAAAGGACTAATTGGGATCATATAGAGGCATCTAAATGCCTTGGAGTGGGATCGGAGAAAATCAATTGATTTTGACTAATGCTTAAAACAGGGGATAACATTGCACTATCCCTTTATTCGATTTTATTTTAGGCAAATTCAAAGTTTCTAGGGGCGGGTGAGGTGCCATTGGCAAGGTGACTCAATAAGGATTAATGTGAAAATATTCTAAAAATCCTAAAAGATCACCTTCAAGGTGGAAATAATTTTTAAAGTTAGGTCTAGTTCAACACTGATAGCATTTGTAGGCGAAAAAGTGTGACAAACTTTGAAAAATCATTTCTAGCTTGTACAGAAAAATTAAATCACAAAAAATGCCTTTTTAGAAAGAAAATTTCATGAAACTTTTATGAAAAATATTTTGAATATTAAAAAAATTCATCTGATGGGCTGCAATAGCCTAAATAGAATGCAAATTGTTAATTTCAAGGGTTTTAAATAGCCTTAATCTGAAAAACCATATCTTTCTCATCTAGAATGATCTAAAGACCGACAAGATATCTTTGGAATGGTAGTTCAACATCCTTTAAGGAAAAATTGCCAAAAATTTTTTAAAAATGGTTGAGGGTTTGAAAATAAATTTTTAATTCATGACTATAGTGCTTTTGGGGCAAAAATAGGGGAATTTTTTAGCTTTTTCAAGGTTTCCTAAGACTAAACTTAGGCCATAGGAATCACAAGCTCATTTACATAATCCTTGAGTAGTTTGGTTTGATGAAACAGTCCATTGATCATGTCATAGACACAAAGACTCTGAGCAAAAGAGTGAGGCACCAACAATTTAGAATAAAAAAAACATTTGTTATTGAAAATAGAATATTTAGCCCTAAAAACCCTTGAATCCAAATAAAAAACTTGATTTTTCTCTACGATTGGAAGACCAATAAAGAAAAACCTAAAGTCTATGGTAATCTTCATTTATTGAGGTTAACATAGGCTTAACTTTATAGGTTTTTTTAAACAAAGTTGTTGACAATCATCAAACAAGCATATCTTGACAAATATATTATGAACTAAATATGATATTCATGATAATGAACTATAATAGCATATTTCGATAGATAATGATGTTATCCTGATATGTAAATGATGACAAAAATGAAAGAAAATGACTAATAAGATGCATGGAAATGCTAGCTTCAAGTATCTTGAAAATATATCATAAGCCAAATGTGACATTCATGACAATGAACATAAATAGCATTTTTAGACAAATAAAGATGGCATCTTGCCATGTAAATATTGATAAAAATACAAAAAAATGACTAACCGGATGCACGTAAGTGCTAGTTTCATGAATAACATAAAAAGCCATGTCATAGATAATGATATGAACATGTTTAAACAAAGAGTTCCTAGAATTTTCACAACGACGTTAAAACATGTTTTTCATGCAAATCTCGCACATAAACATAATAAAGCATGGCAAAAGGGTCAATGTAGCACCAAACATTTTAGGTTTGACATAAATAAGGCCACAAAATGATAAGAGTCCAAAAAACAAGGTCATGGTCACATGGATATGGTCTCTAAAATGATGTGATGCAGGAGCATTAACCATTAAGAATTTTATTTCATTTTGGATTTTGTTAAAATAAAGTAGCTCATTTAGATCTATGTTTAGGATTTTTTTATTTTAAAAATTTTAATTTAATTAGATTATGGTTTAGGGTAAGAGTTTTATTTTACTTTAAGATAAGTTTTGTAATTAAGTTTAACTAGTTTTCTTCTAGGAATAAGAAGTCGTGTAGGAGTAAAAGATCTAGCCTATTTACATGCACGTAGGTAGCTACTATACTATATTCGATTATTATTTTATTATTTTATCCAGAAGGTTTTTTTAGAGCCTAAACCTTTCTACAACGTCTATCTTTCTCAACTATTTTCACTTTATTTGTGTTCTAATTATTTCTAACGCCCCAACCCTACATCAATTTGGTATCAGAGCATGGTAGAACGTGTAAAGGGTCATGGAAGAGGGAACCATGAATGGCAATAGAGTTAATCGAGCTGAGGCACATGGTGGAGGATTTGGTAAGGCTATAGAAGCTTTGCAATAACAAATACATGTGGGAGCTTGAATGGAGATACTAAAAGGTGACCACAAACCTTTTGACCTGTCGGAAGGTGGTCTTGAAGATATGACAAATGAAGGAAAGCCCAAGACCCTTTCCATATTGCTAGACCTGTAAACTTTGCAGTACGAGGTGGATTGAAAGATCGACTATTGCATGCTCTTAAGTTAATGGAAGAAAGAGCAAAGATCAAGTGGATAACTTCTATGGGGAGTTATATACAAAAGATTATTTGGATGAGAAGCCACTATTGAAAATTACTTTGAGTGGAAACCTATGGCTGAACCTAGAAAAGTATTCTTTGAAGCTTAAGTTAAAAAGTGCAACATTTTAGTGGTGGAAGAAAGTTAAAGAACAATAAGTATGTCAAAGGAAAAAAAAGGTCAGTAGTTGGGAACACATGATAGGGAAATTACAAGAATAGTTTTTGCCATTAGATTATGCCATGGAACTATATAAAAAGTTTTATTTGCTTAGGCAAAATGAAAGAATGGTTGAACACTATACCTTTAATTTTAACAAGTTATCTTTTAGAGTTAGATAAAATGAAACGAGTAGTTAACGTCTCATTATATTGCTAGTTTGGGTCAAAGTATTAGAGATAAGTTGGGAGTGTTTCAAATATTTAACTTAGAGGATACACACCAATATGCCCTATAAGTAAGGAACAGGTTTTGTGCTATGGTACAAGGAGGCCTCATTGAGTAAAGTGGATGGCTTTTCCTAAAGCAATTTCAATAGTGGTGGAGCTATTTAAACCAATAAGACCAACAGAGAAAATGTAATGGGAGCTAGCAAGGTTGACAAAGGAAAAGAAATTTAGGGTAGTAGATAACCAAACCTTAGTAGGGACAGTGGCAGATCTCAAATTAGGTGTTTTAGTTATGGGGAAAATGAGTACGCTTCTTATAATTGTCTTTAAAGAAGGGTGAATCTGATTGAATTTGATGAAGGTAGCAAAGAACTATCAAATCCCATACATGATAATTATATGGATGATGATATAGATATCGATCTTATAGAAAGTGAATTATTGATGGTTAGTAAGGTGATGACTACTACAAACAAAGACGATAAGGAAGTTTAGAGAAGGAAAAGTATTTTTAAGATACATGTTAGGTGTGGAGATAAAGTGTGTAATGCCAATATTGATAGAGGTAGTTCAAAAAACTATGTTTCTAAAGAAACCATGGAAAAACTAAAGCTACGTATAGAAAAACATCTTCATCCATATAAGGTTCAATGGGTTAAGAAGGGATTTGAGATGCTCGTAAAATCCCAATGTTTAGTCAATTTACTATGGGCAGTAATGTGGATGATGAGGCTTTGTGCGATGTGGTATAAAGGATACATGTCATATTCTTTTAGGCTAACCTTGGCTATTTGATCATGATATGTAGCATATAACTAAGGAAAATGCTTATTCTTTTCATAAAGGTGGAAGAAAGTACATTTTACATTCTCAAAAGGAAGTAATGATGCACAAGACTGACAAATTAAATGCGTTTCTAACATTTGAAGAGTTAGAAAATGAAAAACTAGCTGATCAACTTCCTACCAAGCAAGATGATATCGTCTAAGAAGTTATCAATGTCAAGAAAGTGACATCTAGGGTTGAAAATACTTATCGAAGGTTCCTAACAAAATGGTCAGGAAAACTATCTTATGAAAGTACCTAGATTTTGGAGGAAGAATTGAGGAAAGTTGATCCAAAAATATGTGAAAAGATGACTACGGTCTTTTTTAAAGATATTAACAATCTTTGAACTAGGGGAGAATGATGCAAGAGCATTAACCATTTATAGTTTTATTTCATTTTAAATTCTGTTAGAATAAAATAGCTCATTCAGATCTATGTTTAGGATTTTTTATTTTAAGAATTTTAGTTTAATTATATTATTGTTTAGGATAAGAGTTTCATATTACTTTAGGATAAGTTTTATAATTAAGTTTAACTAGTTTTCTTCTAGGAATAGAAAGTCTTCTAGGAGTAGGAGATCTAGGCTATTTTTATGCATTTAGGTAGCTGCTACAATATATTCGATTATTATTTTATTATTCTATCTAAAAGGTTTCTTTTTAGAGCCTAAACCTCGCTATAGCATCTATCTTTCTTGACTATTTTCAATTCTTTTGTGTTCTAGTTATTTCTATCATCCCCACCTTCCGTCATGATGAAAATGATGATAAAAGAAGGAAATAAGGTAAAAAAAGATGGAAGTTATACTAAGTAGCCTTAAACCTTACTTTAGCCCTTGAGTAGAAAACTTGTTAACTTTGAGCTCACTTTTTCTCTTCTCTTTGCTATTGATTAGCAAGAAAAAGTGGCCAAAATGAGCTTAAGGGATGTGCAGGGGAGGTTTGAGATGAAAAAAGGGTGAAATATAAGGTTTTGAAGGGGTTTTTGGTGGTGGCTTTGAAGAGCTTCAAGAATGAGAGGGTTTTTGAGAGAAGCATGGCTGAAAAGTGTTTTTCTGGAGAGTGTTTGAATGTTTAGAATGAATGTCTTAGAATGAATGTGTAGTCTATTCAATTGAGAACATTGGCCTTATATGACCATGTGAATAATGAAGACTATATGTAAAAAGCATAGATATTTTAGGGTTTTTGTGCATGCACCTCAGGTGTGGACAAGGTACTATGCTCAGTTGCACACTAAATCCATTGGCTGGCTCAGCCAAAATAATGGATCAAGGCCACTTTTGGTAGCTAAGCAATAACAAAGTCATAGGTTGACCTCTAACAAATTGAATTAACTTATGCATATGTCCCTTGTTAATGTTTTTTTGGCCTTAAAAATTTGATGAAGCCTAATCATAAGTTCAAAGTTGAGGCCTGGTATGGATTTTGATTATTTTTTATACAGAAAACATGTCTAAATCAAAATTTCAAGCTAATGGTGCAAGGGCTGAAAAATGACACAAGCTAGGAAAAAATGCCTTAGTGTACCGATATAATGCAAATTATATTGATACTTCTGACCAAAAGCCCACAATGTATCGAGACAGTGAAGATTGTATTGATACATTCCAAGAATATATCGATACAATTGCTTATGTATCGATACAGTTTGTCCAAAAATCAAATTTTAGCTATTACTAACCCTTATATTAATACACTTGGCCAATGTATTGATGCATGAAGCTAATGTATCGATACAAGCCCCATTTGTATCGATATTGCCTATGAAATTTTGAATTTTGATGACATAAAGGCCCCATATCAATACATCTAGGCCATGTATCTATACATTCATGCAAAAATGTGAATTTTTCATAACTTTGGCCCTCTGAACACCTTACCTTATCTAGGAATAATGGATGATTTACTTGTGCTTATTCATATAACCTTAATGACACCATAAATAGTGAACTTTGATGTCTTTTTTTCACATTTTTTAAATACGATCCTTAAGCATTTCAAACCTTCCTAAAAAAGTTTTAGGACTTGGCACTCGACACTCATCTCCATTCTTTATTTTTATTTCTTTAATTCTATTACTTTCAATTAAGTCTCGAGATGCTAGAAATTGGGCTGGACAAAATAATGTGTCTACAACTACCCCTCTGTGGCTTTTGTTGAGCATAAGAACAAGGCAAAGATAGATAGACACCATTTTGTCCAAGGAGTACTTGATGCTACCTTATATTCTTAAGATGAAAGGACCATAATTAATATTACGCAATGATAAAAATAATATTTTGGCAATGATTCCAATTTTTGTAAAAGGTAAATTCGTATTCGTAAATGAAAACCTAGATTGTGATCCTAGGCTTAACTTATTAGTAAGTTTGACTTAAAAAGGATAGAATGCCAATGAACAGAGACATAGCCGGCAACATTGGATCTTAAAAAGATTTATTGACAAAGGTTTGTGGATGAAAGACCTAGACTATGATCCTAGGCTTAACTTGTCCCTAGGTTCAACTTAAAAAGACAAGATGCCAAACTATCGAGTCACAGCCAGCAACTTTGATCTTTGGAAAGATTTCTTGATAGGTTTTGGATAAAATACCTAAACTATAATGCTAGGCTCGACCTATCCCTAGGTTTAACTTTAAAAAATGATAGAATGCCAACGAGTTAAGTCACAACTGAAAACATTAGACTTTGAAAGATTTCTTGATAAAGGTTTTTGGATGAAAGACATAGACTTCAATCCTAGGCTCAACCTATCCCTAAGTTTGACCTAAAAATAAGAGAATGTTAACATACCAAATCATAGCCAACAATGTTAGACCTTAAAAAGATGTCCTAACAAGTTTTGGATAAAAAACCTAGACTACGATCCAAGGCTTGACTTATCCCTAGGTTTGACTTAAAAATGATAGAATGCCAATGTGTCGAATCATGGCTAACAACATTAGACTTTGAAAAGATTTCTTGACAAAGGGTTTTAACTAAGATTCCTAACTAAAGTTCTTGACTAAGGTTCTTTCCAAACATGCTAATAAGCTAGATCACAATGTTCCAGCAATATTAGACTTTAAAAGGATTTCTTGACATAGGGTATTGACTTAGATTTCTAACTAAGGTTTTTGACTAGGGATCTTGACAAAGGTGCCAATAAGTCAGGTAATAGCATTCCACCAACATTATACTTTAAAAAGATTTCTTAACAAAGGGTCTTGACTAAGGTTTTTGACTAATTTGCTTGACTAGGGTTTTTAACAAAGATGCCAATAAGCTAGATTATAGTGTTCCAACAATATTGTACTTTGAAAGAATTTCTTGATAGAGGGTTTGATTGAGATTCTTGACTAAAGTTTTTAACATAGGTTCTTGACACAGATTCTAGACATGGGTTTTTAAGAAAAGTTCTTAACAAAGATTTTAGAAATGGGTTTTTGATGAAGGCTTTTGACAGAGGTTCCTAACATAGGTACTAAACATGAGTTATTGACAAAGGTTATTAACACAGGTTTAAGACATGAGTTTTTGACAAAGGTTCTAATTAGTCGGTCTGACCTATTAAAATCACTGAGTTTTGACTTTTGATGACAAGATGGCAAGGGCCAATTAGCCAGACTAACCTACCTACATCATAAGACTTAGATTTTCTTAACAAGATAGTTTAAAGAGATAGGGTTCTTACTTAAGCGATCCTCTGATTTGATAATTTTTGATGTCAAAGGTTTTTACTAGGAAGTTCTTCAAAATTAAATAGATTCTTCTTAGACTTAATGCTGAGAGAATGATGTTATGTAATGGCAATATGAATGCATGATGTGATCATGCGAGTGCAACTTTTTTGACAACATGATATATAATTTGAGATGAAGTTGAACACGGGAATAGTCATTGCAAGTTATTCTATTGACTAAAAGTTTTAACAACCACTTTTTGATGCTTGATTTGAGGTGCTGACTTCATACTCGATGGGCTTTGAGATAATGATTCTTTTTGGATGATTTAGTGTTTATGTGATCAAATTATTGACTTAGGGCATCTTATGGCCTTTTTAATAGTTTTACGGATTTGGTGCTTCTTGACTTTGGGATATTCGATGATCTCTTTTGACAATTTAAGGATTTGTGTCTCTTTACTCTATGAGGTTTGATACTTTTTTTGACAAGGTTGACTAGTTTCGTTGATTGATTGAAGGCTAGATAATTTTTTATGTGTCTTGACTGGTTTGGTTAGAATTTGAGTTTTAAAAGGATCCTTGACTTAGATGTATAAATTTGGCCTGGGGTTAGTTCTTGCTGGTTTTTTCATGACTAATGGCTTTGGAAGGCTAAAGACAGTTTGACACACAATCATGACTAGTATGTTTCTTGGTTCAGGATATGTAATGTTTTTTTTTGACAAGGTTAGTTAGTATTGTTGACAGTTTGAGGACTATGACTATTTATTTGTCTTGATTGGTTTATTTAGAATTTGAGTCTTGACAAGATTTTTAACTGGGGTATAGGAGTTTGGCTTGGGTTGTTTTGATGTTTTTTTGGATAGATGCTTTGGGAAACACATGATCATGACAAGTAAGTGTCAAGATGGAGGATTCATGGTCTTGACAATCAAGGTGTGAGTAGAGCTTCCTGTGCTCTCCTCATCTTTTTGATATAATATCAAAAAATCCTTGTGAAAATCTTATTTAATTATCAAGTATTATTAAATAAATGACAAGTATAATGTAATGTAGATGTGATGCGAAAGGGTTAAAATAAAACAAGATAACATTTCATTCATGACAAGAAAGGTGACATAATTATATTTATGTTTGGCAAAATGTATAATGACTGTCGCCACATGCCCAACCGTTGAAACTTTAGACAATCCAAAATGCATAGCTTGTTCGACTTAAAAATAAATGATGGTTGATTGCAGTCAAGCCTTTGAGATATCTTTTGATTGGGATTTGGATTAAGCATGATAATATGAAGGGGATAGGGACCATCAACTAGTCACTCATCCAACTGTTCTCGGATGGCCGCCACGAAGTGGCCATAAACTTGGAGTCACCATCGATCATTTAGGCTAGGCAAGATCGGATGCCTATTGAAAACAATATAACAAGTTACAAAACTAGAAACATTGATTTCAAAGTCCAAAGATTCATTGTTTGGGCTTGGGAGTTGGTTATGCTCAGGGAAGGACTAGCATCCCTATGATGCCTGAAATCGGTACCTACTACTATATCTCACTTTGGTCTCGGTTAAATCGATTCCTTTTGGTCTTTATTTAGATATAATCCTTTTTAATGCATGAAGTTTTGGAAAATGGAAATCCGAGTTTTTTTATTATGGAAAATTAAATCACCGATGAACCTCAAAGACATGAAGAACATAGGATTTTTTATGAAAAAGATGTCCGAATTGGATTTTAATATTTAGATGTTTCGCATTAGGCACTAAAGAGATACCAACACAAAACACCGCCTCATAAATTTCATTTGAAAATGAATTTTAAATATGAATTCACAACAACACTATAAAAAGAAACAAGTTAGTGAGGCAAGAAATGATAAATATAATAATATCATAAATAAGCAAACACTAACAAAAGAACATAAAAAAAAGAGGGGCGATCAAAATGCATCTCATATTTGCCTTCGATTATTAATGAATAACAAGACTGACAATTTTAGAGACCAATCTGGATTCGATGGTAATTTGAAGAACAAAGACATTTTTTATTAAAAACGTTTGAGGCATTCGAAAGAGAGAAAATTTTAAGTTTTTAAGGTGAAGCGGGGTTGGAGTATCCTATCGAAGAAATGGGGTTGGAGTGTCCCCTAAAATAGAGTTATGAAAATAATTATGAATAAAGAAAAATTGTTATTATTTTTTAAAAAAATAGCGTTGAAGTATCCCCTGCGAGTAGTGGGATTAGATTATCCCCAAAGTTAGGAAAACATTTAGGAACACGGAGAAAATTTAAACTTTGATTAAAAATAGGGTTAGAGTATCCGCTTTGAGTTATGGAGTTGGAATATCTCCACTTAGCGAAAATTTTAATATGAAATCCTATTTTTTTGTATTTTAACCTTGATCTAAGTCAAAAGGTGTTGGTGTTGTGATCGAGACTAAACGAATGCATTTCGAGACACCCGAACATCTCGATAAAAGGAGATTTAAAAATTAGGTTAAAAATAGAAGGCAGCATCATCTCATCTCCATTTCCAAATTTGTCTTAGGTGTATCCGAAGACTTTAGAGGGTAAAAGAGGTACTATTAAAAAGGAAACTCAAAAAGGTTTAATATAAAAATATTTCAAAAATTTTGAAAATCACTTTTTAGACAGAATTAATTTTCAAAGTTATGTTTGTCTCAGCTTTGGCAGCATGTAAAATTAAAAGGGCATGATGGATTTTGAAAAATCATTCTAAGATTATCTGGGATCATTAGGTCTTGGATAATACCTTTCTAAAAAGGAAATTTTGTAAGCATTTTGGGAAAAATATCTGGCAATTTCATAAAAATCATTTACTGGGCTGAAATGGTCCAAACAAAATATTGCATATTGGTTCTAAGGTTTTAGACAACAAAGGTTAAAAAAATCATAACTCCCTTATCTGGCTATTAGAAAGGTAATTCGATGCCCGTTAAAGGAAAAATATCAAAAAATTAAAGGAAATATTTTGTGGCTTGAAAATAAATTTTCAAATTTGGACTTTAATGCTGCCAGAGTAAAAACAGGGGGATTATTTGATATTCTAATTTTTTCAAAGATAAACTCAGGCCTAGGACATCCAAACATCCGCGATAAAAAGTAACATAGGCTTTACAAGTTCATTCCATAATCCTAGAGTAGCTTGGGATGATGGAACAACCTGTTGACCATGTCATCAAAAGGAACATGAGACTCAAGATCAAGGATTAATGCTAAAAAGGATTTCCTTTTTTCTAAAAAAAATGAACTTATTTCACCATGATCCAGAGCTAAAATGTTGATTTGCCCCCAAGATTGCGAGACCAATTCGATTAAAATATTAAGTTCCTGCTACTCTTTATCTATTAAAGCTAACATAAACTTAACTTGGGGATGTTTCTAAAAATTAGTTTGTAAGAAACAAGCTAGCATTTTAATAGAGATATCATGAACAAAATACA
>JBBYHL010347041.1:0-22530 GCA_038381835.1 Adansonia madagascariensis
TGCATCTTGTTATGATTAATCCATGTATGAATCCTTAGCCTAATATATTTCAAGCATATTTATACATTAGCTTGCATCTTGTCATGAATCATTATCATTTCCAGCATCCATAACATTTTCTTGTCAAAGTGCATAACACTTTCTTTGTTTAGACCATTGGTAAAGTTAGCATTCCCACTCATGTTATGTGTCATCCCCTTGTATTCTTTTTCTCTTCTCCTAGTCAAAGCGCATGTTTGATGGCTATAAAAAAAACTGATTTTCAAAACCTCCCCAAGCCAAGCATGCTAACCTCAACTAATGAGGACTAGCATGAACTTAGCATTTTCCTTGAAGTTAACTAAAAATCTTAAGGAAGATGAAGTTTTCCAGATCTGTAATCCTGATTAAATGGGCTCAAAACTTTTGATTTTCTAATAAAAATGGCCTTACACTTTTCCTTAAATGTTTGTGCCTTATTTTTGAGTCAAAACCTTGAGTGCTATGATCAACAAGCTATTTCATCATCCCAAATTACTCTGGGGTTGTGCAAATGAGTTTGTGACGCTTATGCCACTTTTTCCCTCTAATCATGGACGTTCGAATGTCGATGACTCAAGTTGGACCTGTAAACATGGAGAAAATAGGAAATATCCTCTGGTTTGCTTTATCCCCTATTGGCAGCATCACTGTTACAAATTAAATAATCACTTTAAAAACTCAAATGATTTTTCATGAATTTTATAATATTTTTCTCTGAATATGTGTCAAAATATCTTTAAAATGAGGTCTTGTTAACCCCCGGATCAGTCCGGATGAAAGTTATGATTTTTCAAACCTAGACTATCTAGAATCCCTAAACTTAATAGAGCGCATTCTTGTTGGGCCCTTTAGGCCCACTAAATGATTTTTCTAAATTTTTCAAACATTTTTCCTAAATGATTCATGAAATTCCCTTTTCAGAAAGGTGTCGTGTGCAATTTTTGGATACCAAACGAGTATAAAATTTATTCCCCTAAAAAATGATTTTTTTGGGATATTGGGAATATTTTTAGGTAAACCCTGTAGAGTTACCTTTCTAATGGTATCTTGTCCACCCTCTAAAGCCTTCAAACCAATTTAGAATAAATTTAGAAAATGGGATAGCACGATGCTGTCCCCTGTTTTCAGTTATGGTCAAAATTGAGTTGTTTTCTTGAGCTTCCTCTTGAGACATTCGAATGTCACCATATCACCCTGATCAACCTTGGGACCTCCAATAGGCTCATATCAAGGCACAAATATATTTTACATCTTTATCATCCTCATTCATAATAATTTTTTTTGCCAAAAGTCATCAAAATGCTTATTTATTTTCTAAATCATAAAGTTTTGTCAACCTAAGTTTTCCAAGTCGACTTCTCTAAAGAGTGAAAGACATGTCACTTTTGGGGATTCTCTAACCCCAACCTTTCGAGGGGATACTCCAACCTCGCTTTTCAAAATTGTCAAGATTTAAAAATTTTCCTTTGTCAAAATTATTTGTCATCCATGGGGATACTCTAACCCTAACCTTCCGAGGGGATACTCCAACCCTGTCTTTCAACTATAATTAAAATTTTCTCCTTCTAGTACTTTTTGTGAATGTGTCAAACAAGCATTGCTCAATCAAGGAACCCATATGTGTCTCGAAAATTGTTAGTTTAGTTATTCCCAGATAATCGATGCCAATTACGAGATAAATTCCAATAGTTTATCCCTTCCCTTTATCATTGTGACACCTTATTTTGTCCGGGCTAACTTTTTTAGCAATCTAAGGTATAGACGTGAGAGAAGGTGATGATTGGGTGATACATATCAAAGTGTATCAATACAATGGTTCATAGTATCGATACAATGTTCATTGTATCGATACACTCAAGGTTTTTATACCAAATGTATTGATACATTTTGCAATGTATCGATACATACTGGCCATTTTCCATGATCTAGGCACTTTTGACTCGTCCACGATTGATCAAAAACTCGATTTTAACTAGTTTCTTTGCATAATAAAAGATCAAAACCCATATCAAATTACGAATATAGACTTTTGAATTAATCAAAGCATTTTTTTTGAAGTCTAGATTAGATCAAAAGGGTTAATGTCACATGATCACCCTACTCCTCCTTAGTTTATTGACCAAGATCACCATCAGCCACCCTATTTGCTGGAAAATCATGTCAGCATTTAAACTAGCCACCCTATGTCTATCACGTTGGCAGCAAGTTGCTCCCTACAGCCACTCTATAGCCATCAAGTTGACATCACTTTGTCCCCTTGGGAAATGACTAAAAACACCTCTAATTTGGCTCCAAAATGCTAGTATAAATAGACCACTTATATTTCAGCTGAAAAAGGTTAGATTCACACATTCCTACACCAAAAAAACTAGAATCCCGTAGCTTTTCACTCGCTACCCAAAAACAGCCCCAAAACACTTATTCTCAACCATTACACATTCTAAAAATCACCCTCATCCATACGAGAACCAAAACCTCATTGTTTCTCTCTTTTTCTTGCTTATTAACAACAAAGAAAATAGGGAAATTCAAGCCATCTCTACTGCTCTAACTATTTGGCCAAAAATTGAAGATTTGTTGGTATAACTTCTTACCTTATCACTTCCTTTTTTGTTTTTCAGCATCTTTATCATTTTGGTGAGCTCTCCATGTGTCCACCACCCTCTTAGGATTCTCATGCATTATTGTGGCCTTTGGTTATGGTAGTTTAGGATTTGGATGCCTTATGCCTCTTTGATGTGCAAAATGCCTCATTTCATCCTCATTATTTTGATAGCTCTTGTTCATGTATTTTATGCCATATCTATGCATCTTGTTATGATTAATCCATGTACGAATCATTAGCCTAACATATTTCAAGCATATTTATACATTAGCTTGCATCTTGTCATGAATCATTATCATTTTTAGCTTCCATAACATTTTCTTGTCAAAGTGCATAACACTTTCTTTGTCTAGAGCATTGGTAAAGTTAGCATCCCAATTCATGTTTTGTGCCATCCCCTTGTATGTTTGTTGTCTTCCCCCTGTCAAAATGCATGTTTGATGGCTGTCAAAAAATGATTTTCAAAAACTCCCCAAGCCAAGCATGTTAGCTTTAACCAATGAGGATTAGCATGAATTTAGCATTTTCCTTAAAGTTAGCAAAATATCTTTGAGAAAATTAAGTTTTTCAGACCTAGAATCTTGGTTAAAGGAACTCAAATCTTTTGATTTTGCAACGAAAATGACCTTGCACTTGTTCCCTAAATGTTTATGCCTTATTTTTGAGTCAAAACCTTGAGTGATATGATCAATGGGCTGTTTCATCATCCCAAATTACTCCGGTGCTATGCAAATAAGTTCATGACGCTCATGCCACTCTTTGCCTTCAGTTATGGACCTTCAAATGTCAATGACTCAAGTTTGGACCCATAAATATAAAGAAAATAAGAAATATCCTTTGCTTTGCTTTGCCCCTTAGTGGTAGCATAACTATTGCAAATCGAAAAATCACTTTAAAATCCTAAACGATTTTTCATTAATTTTTGATATTTTTCTCTTAATGTGTGTCGAATTGTCTTTAAAACGATGTCTTATTCACCCCCGGATCATTCTAGATGAGAGAGTTACGATTTTTCAAATCTAAACTATCCAGAACCTTTAGAATCAGAATTTGTATTTTGGTTAGGCCGTTCAGACCTATTAAATGATTTTTCCAAAATTTTTAAACATTTTTCCTAAAAGATTCATGAAATTTCCTTTTCAGAAAGGTATCACTTGTAATTTTTCAATACCCAATGAGTCTAAGGTGATTTTTCAAATTTTGACACCCCTTATCCCTCATATGCTCTACCAGTGGCATAATCAATCCGAACTTGAAAATTTATTTCTTTGGAAAGTGACTTTTTGGGATATTGGGAACATTTGTATATTGACCTTCATCGAGTTAGCTTTCTAACGGTGCCTTGTCCACCCTCTAAAGCCTTCAAACTAATTTAGAATAAATTCGGGAAGCGAGATAGCATGATACTGTCCCTTATTTTTTATTATGGTCATAATTGAGTTCTTATCCCGAATTTAGTCTCGAGACATTCAAATGTCTCCGTATCACCCCAATTAGACTCGAGAACATGCTTCGATCTCCCATAGGCTGGTATCAAGGCATGAAAATATTTTACATCTTTACCATCATCATTCACAATAATTTCTTTCACCAGAATTCATCAAAATGCTCACCCATCTTTTAAATCACAAGGTTTTATCAACTTAATTTTTCCAACTCCACTTCTTTAAAAAGGCATCAGATATGCCACTTTTGGGGATACTCCAACCCTGACCTTCCGAGGGGACACTTTAATCCCACTCTTCAAATTTGTCAAGATCTAAAGAATTTTCTTTTGTCAAATTTTTTATTATCCATGGGGATACTCCAACCCTGACTTTTTGAGGGGGTACTTAAACCTCATTTTTCAAAATTGTCAACCTTTAAAAAATCTTCCTTCGTCAAAATTATTCATTATTCATGGGGATACTCCAACCCCATCTTTTCGAGGGGATACTCCAAACCTATCTTTCAACTGCAATTAAATTTTTCTCCTTCTCGAACTTTCATGAATATGTCAAACAAACCTCCTTTAATTAAGAAACCTATATGCATCTTGAAAATTGTCAGTTCGATCATTCCTAGATAATCAATGCCGATTGTGAGACAAATTCCAATAGTCCATCCCTTTTCTTTATCATTGCATTGAATTATCCATTTTATGTTACTTCATTTATTACCTTACTGACATGGTTTCTTTGTGATGATTATTTGCGTTCATGTTTTCCAATCATTTCAAGTAAAACTAAGGGTAATATTTTACATGGGTATCTCTCCAGTGCCTAAAATGGAATATTTCATTCTTTAAAGTAAAATCCAAAGGTCATTTTTATTGAAAATCTCTATATTCCCCATCTCTCCGGGCATATATGAGATGAAATCCTTTTCATCAAAACCTAGATTTGTATTTTTATAAGATTCATGCATTAAAAGGGGTTATATTGAAATGATGATGAGTTAAAATTGAAAGAATCAAAACTGAATAAGACATAGCTAGTGAGGTCCTGATTTTAGGCATCGCGAAGAGGTTCGTACCTCATTGTGCGTAACCAACTCCCAAACCCAAACAATGAATCTTTGTATTCGTAGACCACAGGATTGATGTTTTGAGTTTCATAACTTAAAACATAGGTTTCAATAGGCATCCGATCATGCCTAGCCCAAAATGATCAGTGGTGACTCCAAGCATTGGCCATTTCGTGATGGTCATCCAAGACCAATAAGATGAGCGATTCATCTTATAGTTCCTTTCATTGTATCACAAGTCAAGAATCTATTGTTCTCATCATATCGTAAAGGAAAAGTCTCAGTCAAGAAGACATTTCCAAGTCAGAAAAATATTTTAAGTCATATGATCCCATAGATCCATGAGGATCCATCCCTGGGTACATTGCGACAGCTTAGCGACTCCACTGGGAACTATAGGTAGAGAGTTAGGCCAATAACTAGCCGTGTCTTGCTCACTTCTTGATTCTTTTGATCCTCGGTCATTATTTAACTATGACCCTTTTGTCATTTTGTTAACTAATCTTTTGTTGGGCATGATTGTCAGGATTGTCTTATTTTTGAATAATTATCAGTTTAATAAAAATGGTAATACGAAAGTAAACAAAAAGGTTTGTTCATTTCCCCGTCACACACCACACATTTGCATGTGCATTAGTGTCTCACCAAACTCCATGATGGGGTTATAACCTAATCATTAGGAGGAAGTGAGCTATCCACCTTCATGGGTAACCCTTCGTATAGGCATGGCAATAACTTTTGATGTAAATTACCTATGTCTCTTATGAGTAACCCTCAACATTTGCATAGGGAAATACATCCAACTGATCGAACCTGTTCCGCCAAACTCACGATGGGTCTAGGATCGGGGTCTTTCGACTGTTTTTATTGGATGGAGGAGTAATTCGGATACCTATTTAAGCATCAACTTAAACCTCATTTAGTGAGCCCTACAAGCTAAACGATGTCAAACCATACCAAAATGCTACTAGAATACGCAGAGAATATGGTCACTCGGAGAAATATTCCTAACATATACTCTTAATTACCATAATTATGTAGGTGATAATGAGTACACAATTGTCACCCGTATATGCATTTTTATCATTTATCAAGGCATGCCATCGTGCAGCTCGAATGATGGCTAACCTTTGTATAAATAAGTGACAGTGAACAAAAACCATCATTCACAATGTCTTATATTGTAAGCCATTATGCTGTCTGAGTCATGGCTTAACGTGAATCCACGCTAGTGGTGATAAATGAATATTACTAGTGGTCAGTTAATTTTCCATCAAAATAAGATATTACATCACCTCATGAAGGGTATATTGTATCCTGGCATGTTGAAATGCTGCCTGTTTCTTATCTCACCACCTTGGTTGAGACATACTATGAATTTTTTGTTTTGATGTTCTTAAATTCTTTATTTCCTTACGTTTGTCTCCTATATGTTCCACTAACTTATTTTCCTTTTGTTTATGTTTTTAGTTCATGCATCATTTCATCATAACAATCATGACTATCATCATTTTGGGATAATTATTCTGGTTCAGTGTTTAGCAAGGGGCATCATTTATGGAGCAACAACTTATCTTAGCTATCGAGTCCTTTGAAAATGTCAGAACATGGTCAGAAGGTTGCCAACGTCAACACGGGGACATCCTAAAGCTCGACTACATCTCAGATATGCATGAAGAGGTCAAGATCAATTTTTGTCAGAATGATTATCGGGAATTGAAGCACATTTGGGACAATTAGGATAATAACGAGAAAGAAGCCTTCACTATAAAGTACAAGGATATAACTCTCTTACTTCGAGTTTAGTTGGATGATGGCTGTTGCAAGCAACAACATAGTTCTAGAATCTAGCCTACCGATGTTTCACCTTTAACCAATAAGATTTAGTTCCTACCATTGATGAGTACATAGCTCTACTTAACATAGAAAAGGCAAAGTTAGACTAGATTTACTATAAAGCGCGAACGCCTCTTTCATGCAAGAAAAGGTTGAGGCAAATTCTTAGAGCCACAGAAGCATGGGTTGATAGTCATGTCAAAGTAAAATGGAGCAATGAATGTAATTCTTAGGTCAGCTTGAAAGAGGGCATGGTAAATCTTACTGATGAAAAGAAAGCTCAAGATGTCCATGTTCTGGCAATTTACGGACTCGTTTTATTGCCAAAGACTTTGGGTTATGTAGAGGCGGCAGTGATAGATTTTTTTTCTGGCCTATGCTACAACATCAACCTTGCATTTGCCATCATCCTCGAAATCATCCGTGCCCTCTGTTTTTGTAAAAGAACGAGAACAGAAAGGTTTATCAAGTGTGTCCCATTGCTTCAGATATGGCTCCTAGGTCATCTTTGTGTTAAGAAATGGAAAGTCAGGCAAAATTTCTTCTTCAAGATCAGTCCTCTTTAACAGCATTAGAGGAAGAATTTCATCAAGATAAGATAGAAAAGCATTGGGTCAAGGAATTACAAAACGTCAAAGAGGAAGAAATCACGTAGAGAGCCCTATGGGTGTTCCCTCAGTCGATTGTGTACAGATATGGAGACTACACTTGGGTACCCCTCCTAGGATTATGGGGAAATACCAGTTATACTCCTCTATTGGTATTGCATTAGTTTCAATGCTAGCAATTCATCCTGTTCTTTGAAGACTTGGGATATTAGGATTTTGAATACAGAGAGCCCAATTATAAAGCAAAAGTCTAGTTAGCTTTCCAAGCCTAGAAGAAGGTCCATTGTATGGAAAGATACTGGAAAGGAAGCCCCACCATGCTTGGATACGAAGAATAGAGACTTTGCCATATCAATGATCCATTACCTCCACCCAACTTCGAGATACTACAAATCCAATAGACGAACTGCCTTCTGAGATCGAGCTACAAAAGAGGAAGTTCAAGTGAGAAAAAACATCATTTGCCATGAAAATCTCTCGACTTAAGAAGGAAAAAGGCCAGCTAGAGATGGATATTTATCTTAGGAGCGGTGACATGGATCGAGTTGTTAAAGAAAGGAATTGCTTCAAAGATGACCTCGAAAGCCTAATCAAGGATTATGTGATGCTTTGAAAAGCTAACAAATCCTGACATACTGGCAAGACATCAATCGAATGGGAAGTAAAAGTTGCCACTCTCAATTACTAGCTAAATCAACAAAAGGAGGAAGTCAGAACCGGCAAGGAAAAGTTCATGAAGGCATGTGCTCTTGCTTCCTCCTACCAACGAAGGAATCAAAGACTCAAGGCCCAAATGCGAGATGCGAGAGCCATCAGGGTTGAAAATGAAGCCCTGACTCATAGAATACAAGAGTTAGAATAGTCTCTTAAGGATCATCAAGGTCATATCAATGAACTAACAAGGGATTTTGAGCAACATGAACTAGATTGGCAAGCGACAATTAACCGAGCACATCTGAACTACCAAGAATAACATCAGTACCTCACTAAACAAGTTCAGATGGCTCAACGAGAGGTGGATGACATGATTGAAGCAGCTCAGTCCATAAGGTATGACATCATACCTGTTGGAGATCATGAGCAACAACTTTTAGGTTTTCTGGATTATGTGATTACACAATGTAATCACGTTAGATACTTTCAGATGTAATCATGTCGTAAAAGAAAAAAAACCCTTTTGTGACTCTATGAATGATGTTATTGACGAAAGTGTTCCAAGAATTAATTGTCTCTAATGCATATACATATTTAATTTCACCATTTTTCATTAGACTTGCATTAATCATTCATTATCTTAACTTATCATTGCATCACAAATTCTCATCAATAAATACATTTTTAAATAAAAGTCTAATACGAGAATTGGGCCATAAAAGTGCAAGGGATTTCGAGATCAATCAGGAACATGAAACCTTACATCACTCATCGTTACAACATGCAACACTGTAAGTAAATCACGGAAAGTGATCATAAAGCTCGTATTGAGCGACTTATGCTAATGGTTAAGGAATCACAAGACCAAATGCTTCGTTAGCAATACAAAATGCAAAATTAAATTGCAAAACTTATGGAACTAATGACTACCTCTATGAAAGAAAAAGGGCAAGCCAGCACTGCTGCAACAAGGAATGATCCTCCTAACACTAAAGGTCCCCCTACCAATAATCCAGAACCTACCCAAGGGGAAACTAGACAAGAACAATGGCCCGCTCCTACACCTATCGCTAAGGCTCTACTAGTTATCTACCCAAATCCTGTTGCAGTAGGTTAATTCATTCCCAGTACTCAAGGGGTGAATGTAAGAGTCTCATTGGTAGATCTGATAAACCTTGACCATGATAAAGTAAAAAAATAGAAGGTTAAAAGTCCACCATGACTGGGAAAGAAGTGAACAAATTCCAGTTACTAGAAAAATGCCTCCAAGCTATCAAAGAGAGTGACAAGTTTGGAGCTCTTAACGCACAATCGCTATCTTCGGTGTCCAACCTTATCATTCCCTCGAAGTTCAAAGTCTTAAAGTTTGAAAAGTTTAATGGAACTACTAACCCTTCTGTCCATGTTTGAATGTACCTATGAAAGATGGTCGGGTATGAGAAAGATCAAAAGCTCCTCACCATTGCTTCTAGCACAGCTTTATTGGGGTAGCAGCTCAGTGGTATATTAAGCTAGACAATATGAAAATCCAATCATGGGCTGATTTCCTTTCTAAATCAATACCAGCATATGTTAGATTGGATACCGGAGTAACTTTCCCTGATGAATTTTGAGAAAAGATCCACTAAAAGTTTTAGATGATACGCCCAAAGTTGGATAAAGGAAGTAGCCCCGATCCATCCTTCTCTCATAGAAAAAGAAATAACACACTTTTATTCACACCTTACGCGCTCTTTATTACGAGAAGCTTGTAGGAAATGCCACCAAGAAATTCATAGACCTAGTCCTTTTTGGAGAAATGATTGACGCAGCCATTAAGAGTGGTAAAATGTCAATCAAGAAAACATCTGGATTGAGCAAGGAGCCTATTGCCAGTAAGAAGTAGGAAGAAGAGGCTAATGCCATAAGTTATGCTAGCTTATTTTAGCCAAAACGACGTTAAATACCCAAGCACGCTGTATTCTCGATTTATCATAATACCCCCTCAGCCAATTAATGCCATAACCTACAACTTATCTTTTGTAATCCTATCTAACCCACCACAAAGCTACCCTTCACAAGTTCACCTAAGTACCAATCGAGCAACCAATAATGCATTTGGCAATTAAGGTGCAAATCAACAAAGATAATATTTGGATCCCATCCCTATGACTTATAAGGAGCTCTACCAAACCTTGCTTTAAATCATTTAGCGGCCCCAATCTATGTCCCAAAAAGGAAGCCACCATACCCTCAATGGTACAACCCTAATGCTCACTATGAATACCATGCTGGGGCAGTAGGGCATGACATTGAGAATTACATATCTTTCAAACGTGTGCAAAATCTAATTAACTCAAAAGTCTTGCAATTCGGGATGAACCAAGGACCAAATGTTGCTGCCAATCTTTTACCAAACCATATTGAGCTGGTTGTAAACATGATCGATATTAAGAACAAATATGAAGTCAAGGCAAGCATAAAAGATGTAAAGATGGTAATGTTCTTGATCTGGCAGGCATTGATTCAGGTCAGGTTGCTCAACGCAACAAAAAAAATTAAAAGACAATATTAACAACTTCTATGACTTTCACACAGTTATAGGTCATACCCTACAAACATGCAAGGAGTTTAGGTCCATGGTTCAAAGAATGATGAATGAAGGCCAGATAGAATTCTATTATGAAATCACACCTACTACTGAATCTATTAACATGATAGAAAATGAAACCATGCAGCTGCCTTACAGGAGAAATCAACCTCTCATTCTATTTGGCAAGTTAAGTCTAGAGGCCAATTTTTTGATATGTACACCATAGTTAGTTGTGGAGGTACCTAAACCATTCCTGAATAAGAGCAACAAAGCTGTCCCATGGAAATACAAGAATCAGGTAGTGATTATCAGAGAACTAACTCCCTCAACTACTATGATAGAACTGTCAGAAGTTAGTCACCTAACCATAGTGAAAGGTGTTATGCTTCACCTACTCAAGAAAAATAGAAGCTTGATGTATCTCCAAGCACCAGTATTTTTCAGGCCCAAGCAAAGAATTTTGAGCCTGAGAAAGTCAAGGAAGTAGTGAGTAACAAAGAAGCCACGAAGTTTCTCAAATTCATCAAGCACAGTGAATACTACATTGTAGACTAGTTATGTAAACAACCTACAAATATTTCTATGCTGCCTCTGCTTTTTAATTTAGAGGTTCACCAAAATGCATTACTGAAAGTGTTAAACGAAGCATATATGCCACCAGATGTCTCTGAAATTGGTTCGACTAGTGAATAACATCATGGCCGATAATTATATCTACTTCACTAATGATGAGATCCTACCTAGAGGCAGGGGTAGTTATAAAGCTCTGTATATCACTACCCATTGCAAAGGATGCATTTTGCCCAAAGTACTCATAGACAATGGGTTGGCCCTTAATGTTATGCCTATGACTATATTAAGGAAACTTTTTGTCGATCAGTCTAACATTAAAAGTAGACACACCATAGTTTAAGCTTTTGATGGAACATGTCACAGAGTAATTGGAAATATCACAATCTAGCTCTAGATAGGCCCATGTACATATGAAGTGGACTTTCAAGTTATGGATACTAATCCTTCTTACAACTACCTATTAGGAAGGCCATGGATAGACTCTACCAGAGCCATCTTATCCTCTCTCCATCAAAAGCTCAAATTTATGATAGATGATAAAGTAGTCACCATTGGAGCTGAAAAAGAAATGATTGCCACTGCTTTCACTAAGGATATCTACATAGAGACTAATAAAAATGCACTAGAGTCATCCTTCCAATCCTTCGAGTTCATTAATGTAACATTTGTGGGAGAAGATTGCCAATAGTTGAACCCCAGCTACCAAAGAGTACCCACTCGTGTTTAAAATAACCGTTGGCAAAGGTTCCTGTACTAAAAAAAAGCTTGGCAAGAATCTACAAGCGATGGCCTGAGCCCTACAGGTCACCACTCAAGCTATTAAAAGAGGCTTACGATTCAGGGCCAATGCGTACTCAAGAAAGTTGCAAGAAAAGAGATCTACAACCAAGAGATGACACGATCATTGGGTCGAGAGGGGGAATCAAAGCTGATAATATTTCCATCTCTCCATAAGATATTTTGCTTAGGAGGATGAATCAATCTAAGCCAACTAGATTAGCAAAAGGCTAAAGATGTCTTGGTCATCTTCAACAAAGCACTTAACAACCCCTATCTCCAAGATACCGAGCTATAAAATTCGTGTCCTTCCACTAAGACTTGATTTTGATGACAGGGTCATAACAAAACCCCCTATACTTTTCTTATCCTTTTCATGTAACATCAAGAAAAGAAAACCTACCTGCCCTAACCCAAAGGTAGATAGGTGTCCTATGTAAGGGGCATTTTTTTATCAAACATTATCAATGAAATGACTTTTGCATATATCATTCCATATTGTGTATCACTTTTCAACCTTTTTTTTCCTTCATTTTTATCCAAATCCCTTGGTTGTGTGTGTGCCTTTTGCAATGTTTATTTCTTTACCTTTTTAGGTGTCCTGGCGACAGTGATGTGGATGTGTCTAATGGGTTGCTGAAGATTAATTTTAAATAGTCAATTTGCACTAGTAAAGTTGATCCTGAAGAGGATTTCGAAGAGAGTTCCATACCACCAAACCTCTTATGATTAGTTAAGCAAAAGGAGAAGTAGATCATGCCCTATAAAGACCCAATAGAAGTAATAAATCTAGGTACTCAAGAGGATCGAAAAGAGGTTAAAATCGAAACCTCAATAATGTCAATGACTAGGACCAAGTTGATAGAATTACTCTAGGAATATCGGGATATATTCACTTGGCCATATCAAGAAATGCCAGGACTAGACACTAATATAGTAGTCCATAAGCTTCTTATCAAACCAGGATGCAAACAGATCCAGCAAAAGTTAAGGAGGATGAAGCCGAAAATACTTCTCAAAATTAAAGAGGAAGTTAAAAAGCAGTTTGATGCAAGGTTTATTGGGGTAGCCAAATATCTAGAATGGGTTGCCAATAGAGTCTTAGCCCTAAAGAAAGATGGCAAAGTACAAATGTGTGTTGATTATCGAGATCTAAATCAAGCTAGTCCCAAGGATAACTTCCCACTACCCCATATCGATACTTTGGTAGACAACATGGCCAAGAATTCTCTATTCTCTTTCATGGATGGATTCTCAAGCTACAATAGATCAAAATGGCACCCGAAGACATGGAGAAAACAACTTTTGTAACCATGTGGGGGATATTTTGCTATAATGTCATGCCCTTCGGACTTAAAAATGCTGGGGCAACCTATCAATGGGCCATGGTAGCCTTATTCCATGATATGATGCATAAAGAAATTGAGGTCTACATTGATGACATGATTGAAAAGTCAACGAAAGAGGATGAGCATGTCACGGACCTTTAGAAACTTTTTGAATAGTTAAAAAAGTTTCAACTCAAATTAAATCCTGCTGAGTGTACCTTTAGAGTCACTTTGAGGAAGCTTTTAGGCTTTATAGTTAGCAAAAAAAGGATTAAAGTTACCTAGACAAAGTCAAAGCTAATCAAGATATGCCACCACCTCAAACCCAAAAGGAAGTGAGAAGCTTTTTGGAGAGACTGAACTACATTCATATCCTAGCTCACTAACAAATGTAACCCCATCTTTCAGCTCCTTTGCAAACAAAATCCAAGAGAGTGGAATAAGGCATGTCAGGAAGCCTTTGATAAAGTCAAACATTATCTATCAAGCCCACCAATGTTGGTACTGCTAGTGCCTGATCGACTTTAATCCTTTACTTGCCAATCTTTGACAAGTCTATGGGTTGTGTATTAGGGCAACATGATGAGTCAAGAAAAAAGGAACAAGCAATCTACTGCTTAAGCAAATAGTTCATGGAATGCGACTGCAATTACTCCACAGTTAAGAAATTATGCTGTGCTTTAGTATGGACAGCCAAGAGACTCATGCCGTACATGCTGTATCACACCTCATGGTTGATTGCAAGGCTTGATCCTATCAAGTATCTATGCAAAGCCCCTATACTATCAGGAAGGCTAGTTAGATGGAAAGTCCTGCTTTCTGAATACGATATTACCTATGTTAGTCAAAAGGCCATCAAGGGCAGTGTGATAATTGACTTTTTAGGCCATTTGAGCAGCAGATGACTACAAACCCTTAAATTTTAACTTCCCAGATGAAGATCTAATGTGTATTTGTGAAGACAAAAATGCCTCCAACCAAGATCAATCCTGAAAGATGTATTTTGATGGAGCATCAAATGCTCTAGGACATGGAATTGGGTAATATTGATGTCACCCGACAGGAGTCATTATCCGTTCACAGCAAGGCTAAATTTTAACTGCATGAATAATATCACAGAATATGAAGCTTGTGTCATAGGGCTTCAAATAGCCATTGAGAGGAATGTCAAGATATTACAGGTGTTCATTGATTCGACCCTAGTCATCTACCAATTGAAAGGGGAATGGCAAACTTATGATACCAAGCTGATGCAGTATGGGAAGCTGATAGCATAGCTCAAGAAAGAATTTGATGATATTAGTTTTCAACACTTACCTCGAGAAGAGAACTAAATAGCTGATGCTTTGGCTACCTTGTCATCCATGTTTAAAGTCAACCAAGAGTCAGATGTTGCTCCCATCCAGACGAACGTCTACACAACTCTGGTTCATTGTCATAGTGTTGAACAAGAGAAGGATGCCTGCTGTGGTACTATGACATCCTTCGTTACATCAAAGATCAGCAATATCCCAAACATGCAACAGAGATTGATAATATCATAAGGCTGGCTATACGATTTGTTTTTGATAGAAAAATTTTATACAAAAGAAGTCACGATCAAGTATTACTCAGATGCATTGACATTTATGAAGCCAAAAAAATCCTAGAAGAAGTTCATAAAGGGATTTGTGGCATACATGCTAATGGACATTGAATGGCCAAGCAAATCATGAGAGCGGGTTATTACTGGTTGACCCTCGAGAGAGACTACATCAATTATGCCCAAAAATGCCATAAGTGTCAAATCTGTGCTGACAAGATCCATGTCCCTCCAATGCCATTTCACACCATGACGGCCCCATGGCCCTTCTCTATGTGGGGCATGGGCATAATCGGGCCAATCACCCCTAAAGCTTCCAATGGGCATCATTTTATCTTCGTAGCAATCGACTACTTCACTAAATAGGTGGAGGCTGCCTTATATGCTATTGTCACTAGATCCATTGTCTGTAAGTTTGTTAAGCAGGACATCATCTGTAGATATGGCCTTCTGAGCCAAATTATCGCAGACAATGCAAGCAACTTAAACAACAAAATGATGCAAGCGGTCTGTTCACAGTTCAAGATCTAGCATCATAATTCAATCCCTTATCACCCAAAGATGAATGGGGCAGTCGAGGTAGCAAACAAAAACATTAAAAGAATAGTTGAAAAAATGGCTGAGACTTACAAAGACTAGCATTAGAAGCTATTCTTTGCACTTCATGCCTATTGACCTCAGTTCGCACTTCCACGGGTGCTACCCTATTTTTTCTTATCTATGGGATGAAAGTCGTATTGCTTATCAAAGTCGAGATCCCTTCTCTCAGAGTCTTAATGGAAACCAAACTTGAAGAAGTTGAACGTGTCAAGAACAGATATGACTAGCTCAAACTCATTAAGGAAAAATGCATGAAATCCATTTGCCATAGTCAAAAGTATCAAAGATGCATGATCTAAGCCCACGACAAAAAGATGTGCCCACGATAATTTCACCCAGGTAAATTGGTATTGAAGAAAATCCTCCCAATTCATAAAGATGCACGAAGCAAGTGGACCCCTAATTGGGATAGACCGTATGTCATAAAGCAAGCCTTATTCGAAGGGGCCCTAATCTTATTAGAAATAGATGATAATGTCTTGCCTAACCCAGTCAACTCAGATTCTGTCAAGAAATATTACATGTAGATGATGAAAACCTGAAAATGCATCCTTTAAAAAAAACAAAAACCAAAAACAAACAAAAAAAGCAAAAAGAGCAAAAAGAAAAAAAAACAAAACAAAACAAAAAGAAAAAGAAAAAAGAGAACAAAAAGGGGTATAGATGAAAACTGAAAAAGGCATCTAGGCAGCCAACCCGACTTTAGTTGAAAACCCGCTAGGCGACTTAAGAAGATCAATTTTGATGGGGCATAAACTGAGAGTACCTACAGGACAATGAAAGCAATCCTAGAGACTTTCGAAGATCAGCTCATACTAGTCACATTTATTGTTCGAGAAAGATCTTGAAAAACACCTAAGGAACATCGATGTCATGATTGTCAGAGGCATCTTTAACCCAAAAGATTATACTTCTTGCCACTAAATCACTTGTTTGTCAAATAGTATCTGAGTTATGTCTCTTTGTTGTCATGAATAAATATTGCCTTATTTCTTTTAACTCCTGTACAATTCACATTACACTTGTCATTTAGTTGATAATATTTGATAATCAACTAAAATATGCATTAGGACATCTTGATATTACATTGAAAGGAGGAAAAAAGCACAGGGAACTCTGCTCTTGCCCTGATCGTCAAGATCATCCACTTTTTCATCCAAACACCCGCTCAGCATGATCATACACCAAACCATTTCTTGCTTTCATAAGCCATATCTCAAGAAAAAAACCATTTTAAGCTAACCAAAAATCAACCCATGCATTCTATCCAAATCTTATCAAAACTAGAGACATCAACCTAATCAGTCAAATAGTCTCCAAATTGTTGACAATGTCTTTTAATTGTCAGAAAAACAATTGAGCCTCCTAAATCAGGAAATGCAATAATCCAAATTCTTGAGTATAGATTTTTATCATATCCCTAGTGGAGCTGGGACAAACTACGATCCCCAGTGAAATTAGGAAAATTCCAATCCTTGGTTGAACTAGGATGGATCGCCATCCCTATGAAAGTCTGAATGACGTACAAAAATAACTATAGCTATCTCTCGTATTAGACCTCACATCATGCAATCATGATAGCATTCCACACCATGCATTCACATTACCATCACACATCATGATTTTTACAATGCTACTTCAAGCCGGGTTCACCAAACCTCGAAGAAGTCCCTAGTAAAGACTTTGAGCTTCGTAAACCAAGCATTAATTAGGAGGCCCCTATCAAGAAACCTTCATAAGTTAGTGGCACCTTTATAAAGCCTATAAGTCAGTGGCACTCTTTGAAAGCCCACAAGTTAGTGGCACCTTTTTAAAGCCCACGAGTCAATATCACTCTTTCCAAAGCCCACAAGTCAGTGGCACCCTTTTCAAAGCCCACAAGTCAGTGGCACCCATTTCAAAGCCCATAAGTTGAAAGCACTTTTTTTAAAGTCCACAAGTCAATGGCACCTCTTTAAAGCCCACAATTAGTGGCACCTCTTAAAGCCCACAAGTCAGTGACACCCGTTTTAAAGCCTACAACTTAGTGGCACCCTTTTTAAAGCCCATAATTCAGTGGCACCTCTTCAAAGCCCAAAAGTCAGTGGCACCTGCTTCAAAGCCCACAAATTTGTGGCACCTTTTTCAAAGCCCACAAATCAGTGGCACCTTTTTAAAGCCCATAAGTCAGTAGCACCTTTTTCAAAGCCCACAAATTAGTGGCACCCTTTTTAAAACCCATAAGTCAGTGGCACCTTTTCAAAGCCCACAAGTCAGTGGCACCTCTTTAAAGCCTACAAGTCAGTGGCACCCTTTTTAAAGCCCACAAGTCATTGGCACCCTTTTCAAAGCCCACAAGTTAGTGGCACCTTTCAAAGCCCAAAAGTAAGTGGCACAGTTTCAAGGCCTATAAGTTAGCGGCACCCTTTTAAAGCCCACAAGTTAGTGGCACCTTTTAAAGCCTACAAGTCAGTGGCACCTTTTCCAAAAGCCCATAAGTCAGTGGCACCTTTTCAAAGCCCACACAAGCTGGTGGCATCCAAGTCTAAGTTAAAGCCCGCACAAGTTGGCTGCACTCAAGTCAAAGCCCACCAAGCTAATGGCACCCAAGTCTAAGTCAAAGCCTGCATAAGCTGGCGGCACTAGAGTCAAAGCACACACAAGCTGGTGGCACCTAATCTAAGTCAAAGCTCGCACAAGCTGGTGGCACCCAAGTCAAAGCCCACACGAGCTGGTGGCACCTAAGTTTAAGTCAAAGTCTGCACAAGTTGGCGGCACCCACATAAAAAATCCACGATACTCTGCACATGCCTAAGAAGGTTAAACCTTAGAAAACCTAACACCCTGGTGTTCTAGGGAACATCATTCCACCTCGAGCAAAATAATATCTATTTGTCTTTGCCCTATTCATAACTCTCAGCAATGGTCAAAGAGGGGTAGCTGTAGGCACCTTATTTTATCCGGGCTAATTTTTTTAGCAACCTGGCATGGACGTGAGAGGGGGCAATGATTGGACGATACATATCAATATGTATCGATACAATGGTTTATAGTATTGATAGAATGTATTGATACTTATCAACATATTTTACATCTTTACCATCCTCATTCATAATAATTTTTTTCACCAAAAGTCACCAAAATGCTCACCCATCTTCTAAATCACAAGGTTTTGTCAACTTAATTTTTTTTAACTCAACTTCTTTAAAGAAGTGTTAGATATGCCACTTTCGGGGATACTCCAACCCTGACCTTCTGAGGGGACACTCCAATCCTGCTCTTCAAATTTGTCAAGGTCTAAAGAATCTTCTTTTGTCAAATTTTTTGTCATCCATGGGGATATTCCAACCTCGACTTTGAGAGGGTACTCCAACCTTGTTTTTTAAAATTGTTAACCTTTAAAAAATCTTTCTTCATCAAAATTATTCATCATCCACAAGGATACTCCAACCTTGTCTTTCAAATGCAATTAAAATTTTTTCCTTCTCGGACTTCCATGAATATGTCAAACAACCTCCTTTAATCAAGAAACCCAGATGCATCTCAAAAATTACTGATTCAGTCATTCCTAGATAATCGATACCAATTATAAGACAAATTCCAATAGTCCATCCTTTCTCTTTATCATTGTATTGAACGATCCATGTTATGTTACTTCATTTATTGTCGTACTAACATGATTTCTTTGTGATGATTATTTGCATTCATGTTTTCCAATCATTTCAAGTAAAATTAAGGGTAATATTCTACGTGGGTATCTCTCCAATGCCTAAAGTGGAATATTCCATTTTTCAAAGTAAAATCCAGAGGTTATTTTTATTGAAAATCTCTATACTCCCCATTTCTCTAGGGTGTATATGAGATTAAATCTTTTTCATCAAAACCTAGATTTGTATTTCTATAAGATTCATGCATTAAAAAGGGTTATATCGAAATGATGATGAGTTAAGATCGAAAGAATCAAAATCGAGATAAGATATAGCCATAAGATACCAATTTTGAGCATCGTGAAGAAGTTCATACCTCATCGTTCGTAACCAACTCTCAAACCCAAACAACGAATCTTTGTATTACGTAGACCACAGGATCGATGTTTTGAGTTTCATAATTCAAAACATAGATTTCAATAGGCATCCGGTCATGCTTACCTCGAAATGATTGGTGGTGACTCTAAGTATTTGCTATTTCATGATCGTCATCTGTCACAATGTGGTCCAGATATGAATCCTAACAAAGCCTGACTTAAATGGCCTTCACTCTTATATATATTAAATTTATTATTATTTTATATTCTCTTATTTGTATAGGCCATATCATTATTGACATCTTTTTATTTTTAGGGACTGGGTGGTCGAGATGAATCATTCACTAGACTTAACCTTAAAAAGTCATTACGAAATAACTATTTATTTGGAGTCACCACCAATCTATTTGGGTTAGGTGAGATTGGTCACCTATCGAAGTTTGTATTTCGAGGGTTATGAAACCCTAGAATACAAACTCCAAGGTCCATGATCATACTAAAGATCATATAAAAGGGTCTGGGAATCTGTTATAATCACAAGTAAGGATAGACCCTCTCGTGATGCCCAAAAATTGGTACCATATTAATTACGTGTTAACTTGAATTTTAATTTTTATTCAATTTCAACATATGGCATTTAATTATACATTCCCAAAATAATAATTTTTTAAAGATGGATTTATTATTCCATATTAGGAAGATCAGGTTTTCAAAATTTTGGAAGTCAAAATCTCTTTCATACTCCATCGGAAGACCAATGGAACTTGAAAGCTTTTTATCATTCTCCTTTGTATCCCAACGGAAAACCAGAGGAACACAAAAGGTTTTAAAATTAAAAATATCTTTTGCACCCTAGTAGAGGCCAGAACAATGCGAAAGTTTTTATTATTATTTTTTTAAAATTTATAAAAATCCTGACTTATGTTTTGAAAAGGATATCTCAAAATTAAAATAATCCGTAGAACCTCTCTCATATTTTGGGAGAAATTTTACATATTATTTTAACTTGGAGACATTGCCTTAATTTCCTAAAAAATATTTATACTTTATTGAAAATATTATAAAACTTCCAAAAACTCAATAACAATCTAAAATGATACACCTATTCCTAATGCGTTCCTTAGACACAAAAATATCCTTGTAATCACATAGGACTTGGTTCTAGCGAAATTACCAAAACGCCCATAGGGTATACCTTCGGTGTGAAAGTATCCCGATAACCCCTAATGGACATTAAAATGATAAAAAACTAGATGAACGTATCCTAAATGTGCACCATTGGCATAAAATCATCCTAGTTACTATCTAGGACTCAATTTTAGTAAAATTATCAAAATACCCCTAGGGTATAGCTTCGACATGAAAAGTGTCTCGGTACCCTAGTGGACACTAAAAAGATCGTAGAAGCCTAAATGAATCCTAAACATTCACCTCTGGCATAAAAACATCCCATTGAGAAAAATTATGAAAATGCCCTTAGGTCTGCCTTCGACATGAAAGTATCCTGGTACCCCCTAATGGACACTAAAATGATAAAAACTGGATGAACCTATCCTAAATGTGCACCTTTGGCATAAAAGCATCCCAGTTACTATCTAGGACTCGATTTTAAAAAAATTACCAAAATGCCCCTAGGGTATACCTTTGACATGAAAAGTATCTCAGTACCCTAATGGAAACTAAAAAGACCTGAAAAGGCTAAATGAATCCTAAACATTCACCTTTGGCATAAAAGCATCCCGATGAGAAAAATTATGAAAATGCCTTTAGGTATGCCTTCGACATGAAAGTATCCCGGTGCCCCCTAATGGACACTAAAATGATAAAAACTGGATGAAACTATCCTAAATGTGCACCTTTGGCATAAAAGCATCCTGTTTGTATCTAGAACTCGATTTTAGGAAAATTACCAAAAGACCCTAAGGGTATACCTTCGACATGAAAGTATCCCGGTACCCTAATGGACACTAAAATGATGAAATGTAGATGAATTTAGTCTGAATGGAAAAGCTAAAAGTTTAAGTTTGACTTGAAATGCAAAATTTGCAATCAAGCACCTAAATTTTTGAAAATTACATATCATATCGTTCGGAGCACCAAACAAATACGAAAAGTTTTAAAAATTTCAATATCCCTACGAAAGGCCATAGAAATAATAGAAATCATTGAAACTGATGAAGTGCACATTTTGCACCCTAAAAATGAAAATTTACTATTTAGTCCCTACATTTTTTAAAATTTTCATTTTAGTCCCTACATAATAAAATAACCTAAAAATCATTAAAAAATCATATGAAATTATGCATGAAATGCAACCAATATATCAACAAAGATTCAGCCAAATACCTTGCCCTAGTTTTTTTACAATTTACAAAGTAACCCCTAAACTTTGTAAAATTATATTTTGACCCTTATATGGTAAATTACCTAAAAAATCATTAAAAATCATCAAACCAGCAAAGAATCAACACAAAAGTCATGGTAACAATATGCAAGAAGGCTCAGCCAAGTATTTCTAGCCACAAAATATAAATTCTATTTTTACAATTTAGTCCCTAAACTTTTTAATATTTACAACATGACCCCTAAAGTATTAGAAATGCCTAAAAATTGTTTACAAATACGCAAATCAGAAATCTTATGGCCTACAAAGCTCTCAACCAAGCCAACAATGCCAAAAAAAACTTTTATAAATTTTACAATGTAGTCCCTATGTTTACTAATATTACAAAATAATCTAAAAATCACGAAATCAAAATAAAAATAAAAATAAGCACAAAATAATCATTAACAATTCCAATCAGATTTGGCCAAGATGAAAAACATGAAATACATACATGCTTTGACATAAAAACCATGGAAATAA
>JBBYHL010347474.1:0-22513 GCA_038381835.1 Adansonia madagascariensis
TTGAATTGTTTTATGAGGCAAGATGCAATTACAGAAGCATAAGTCACTTATACACTCCATGTACTCCAAGGCACACCGAATACATATATCCCAATCATAGCAGGCTAAGCAACTCCTTAACACAATTCTGACTTTATTTGACTATTTCTTTACTAACAAAATCAAATATGATAGATGTGCCATAGTTTCATATCTTACATGTGTCGCAACATGGCCTAGATACGAATCTGACCAACTGGACTTAAAAAGAGGGTGTACCCCTTGTTCCTATGTATATTAATATATTATTATTATTTTTTATTTTTAGGGGCCACATCATTATTTTTCGTATTTTTGTGTGTCTAGGGATTAAATTGTTGAGATAAATTGTTTACTCGACTTAATCCTAAATAATCGTTACGAAATGATCATTTGTCTAGAGTTGCCACCAATCTATTTTAGCTAGATTAGATTGGTTACCTATAGAAGTTTGTATTTGTAGAGTTATAAAACTCATAAAAGCAGATTTCCAGATCTACAATGAGACTAGAGATTGCACAAAAGGGTCTACTGGTGTTACAATCACAAGTAAGGATCAACCTTTTTCATGTTGTTTGATAATCGATACCTTATTAATTACATGTTAACTTAAATTTTGATATTTATTTGATTTCAAAATCTGATATTTAATTATAATTCTCGTATTTTAAAATTTTTCAAATTCCCAAATTTATTAATTCGTTAGAGAAAATTGGGTTTTTAACATTTTTGAAAATCAAAAGATCTTTTTGCAACCACCAAAGAACCGAAGGAATATGAAAGGGCAGTTACCAAAGTTTTTTATCATCCTCTTTTACACCCCATTGGAGAGCCAAAGGAATGTGAAAGGTTTTTAAAAATCAAAATATCTTTCGCACCCCACCGAGAACCGAAGGAGTATAAAAGATTTTATTTTCATGAAATTTGAAAAATCTTAATTTGTATTCTGAAAAGAATATCTCATTGTTAAAATAATCAATAAAACCCCTCTCATATGTAGAGAGAAATTCCACGTAGTACTTTAACCTAAAGACATTTCGTTAATTTTTAAAATTTCCAATTTTATCAATAATAAAACATTTATCCCAAGATTTGGTTTCGACTCATACGAAACTAGATTCAAAGAACCCAAACATGGTCGATAAGACCAAAATGTTGCCTAAAGTACCTTTGACATGAAAGTATCTTAGTAACTCTAAAGGACTCGGTTTTAATGCAAAATTATTAAAATGTCTGTAGGGTATACCTTTGACATGAAAGTATCATAATAACCCTAAAACACTCAAAATGGTCATAAAAGATGAACTTATCCTTAATGCACACCTTTGCCATGAAAGAATCCCGATGATTATATAGGACTTGGTTCTAAGATAAATTACTAAAACACCCTTAAAGATTACTTTCGTCATGAAAGCATCCAGGTAACCTTAAAGGACTTGAAAATAATAAGAAATGAAAATTTTACCCTAAATGGGTAACTCAGATATCAAACGAGACCTAAAATGCAAAAATTACTAAGAGGCCACTAAATTCCTCAAAATTACAATTTAAGCCCAGAATGACTAAAAATATTCATAAAATGACTAAGATTTAATGTGGGGAAAGACCATTTTGACCTTAAAATGTAAGGCTTTACTAAATGGTCCCTAAACTTTTCTTTGCAAAATGGTCCCAACATGAAACAAACATCATAATTAACCATCCAACGCATCACAAAAATAATGGATATCGTACCAAATATCATTAAAAGCATTTGGCCAAACAACTTTAGCCTTGGAACAATTTTTTTCAAAATTTGCAAACAAGTCTTTAAACTTTCTAAAATTATAAAAAAGTCCCTAAAAGGCTAAAAATGCATGATAAGTGTTTAAACATGTTTAGAATGCATGAAAAACAATCTTAAAGGTCTATGAAGCATTCAGCCAAACTATATGGCCTTATAAAAATTTTTTCCATTTAATCCTTATATTTTCCATAATTACAAAATGGCCTAAAAGAGTAAAAAACTTCATAAAGTAACCATACAAGGTTTACAAAATGGCCTAAAAAAGTAAAAAACTTCACAAAGCAACCAGACAAGTTTAGTCCAAGCTTGGGAGCACCTTTCTAATGCCTTTAGAAATTTTGCCATAAATTTTAAACATCACAAAATAGTCCAAAGTACTATTACAACAAGCATGAAAATTTAGCAAAGGCCATGATCATCATCAGCAATAACTAAGATCAATTTTTTTCAACATAGCTTCATAAATAACAAAATAAACACATATCCAAATTTCTACCAAACTCAAATCAACATCAACATATATAAAATCATGAAAAATCAACATGTAAACATACTTTAGGAAATATTCACATGAAAATACCAAGGAAAATAATATTAACATGAACATATTCACATGCTAAAATACACAACATATCAACAAAAATATGTTATCTTAATGAAAATCAAATTTTTGTTAAGAAAAATTAAATTTAACAAATAAATCAAGAAAATTGTTCATGGCTTTTAACACTTGCCTTTCAACATGGATCAAAATCCATGGGCACAATGATCATTAAGCTCACAACAAGGATGAAATATGATAGAAATAAACAAAAATAAAAATTTTCTAAGTAAAAGTACCTTAAAGGCTTGTAAAGTTGAAAAATGCCTAAGAAATGAAAGCTTCCTTCACTTATTTATAAAGGGGAAGAATCGACCAAGAGGGATAAAATCCCTTTTGGCCGAAAGGCTTAGTCTTTTTTTTCTTTCATTTTATTATTTATTATTTTATCATTTTTTTTTAGATTTCTTTACTTTTTTTTATAAGAATTAGCTAATGAATTTTGTCTTTATGTGTCACTCATCATGATGAGTCATTGAGCTTAATATTAGGCTTTATATTATTTAGATAATATTAAACTTAATGATAAAATTTAATCCTATTTAAATTAATTTTCATATAACCAAATTATGAAATTCTAAAATTAAAATGAATATACACAAATTTATGAAAATGCATGAATAAATAAAATTATAATTGCAAATTTTATGAAAAAAATGAAAATATTGAAGTGGAAGGACTAAATTGTAACAAGTCAAAAGTTACAAATTGACAAATTTAATGACGAATTTAATTATGTAAAAGGCCTAATTAAATTTTCATATAAAAGTTTTGGGTCCAAAAAAAATTAATAAAAATTTTGGAGGGAGAAAAAAATCATTAGGCTTTGTTGTAAAATCAAAATGAGCCTAATTGGGCCTTGTTGGAAAGTAAAATGGGCTTGTTGAAGTAATCAAAAATAGGTTTGCTGGGCTTGTAGAGAATGAAATGGGCATGATGAGAAATCAAAAATGGGCTTAGCAAGTTCATTTGACTTGTTGGGAAATTAATGGGTTTATTGGGCCTATTATCAAAATTTGCAAGTTTTAGAACTATTAAAGAAATTTGACCCAAAATAAAATTAATAAAATTTTTCATGAAAACTCCAAGTGTTGAACTCTAACGGGGATTTTTGAGAAATTTTATACGTAAAAAAAAAGATAATTAGAAATTCTAAACTCGTAAAATAAATTAGAGTTTCAAAAACTGAATTAATATGATTTTAATGAAAGTGTTTGAAGAATTTTAAAATTTCTAAACATAGAAAAATTCTATAAAAAAATTTATAAAGTAGAAAACTCCGTATTTTAGAAATAAAAAAATTTCAAAAATATGTTCATATATTTATAGAAGTGATTCAAATTCGACATATTATTCAAAATATTAATTTATAAAATAATAAAGATAAATATATGAAATTCAAAACAAATTTTACTAGAAAAATTTTACAAGAAAGATATTCATGTTACTGTGAAAAATTTAAAATTAAATGCTAAAATTGATAATTTCACATCTCATGGTATAAAATATAATAATATTTTTTTGAATATTTTTGAATTTTTTGGAGTGTGTATCAGTATAAATATTACACGAGTATCGGTAAAAATATACGATGGTTGACTTGCCAATTTTTAGGAAAAATTATCAAAAAATTCCTAAAAATGGGAAATCCATCCATGATATCATCCAAAAAAATCGAATTTCAAAATTTGACAAGAAAACATTTAAATACTAACTTTTTACCCTTTTTATCCGAGATTTATTTATTGTGGACCTCGAAACTACATTTTTTCTGTCACGTGCACATACGGCCATTTAGGCATGACTGAATAGATTGTAAAAATGCCTAATCCACCCAGTAGAGATTGACCTTTACCAAGGCGCTTTCTAGATTCTCAATCTTGGATAATTAGGACTTATGGGAGAAGGGGGTAGGGCAAAATTAGGTGTCTACAACATGTACTCTCAAATTCAAACCCAAAATCCACAATCTGAACATTATTATTAGTTTCCATGTATAAAGAATACTTTACCTAATAAGTTTACAATAATTCAAAATTTGTAACTTAAACCAATCCATACTTCCATTATGCATTCTAATATTTCATTTAAACATAACCTCAAAATCAACAAAATTTGTTTTACACCAAGATAATTACTAGTCCATAACATTTCTTACAATTGAATTTCCAGTTCGTATCAAGTATTTACAACCATGTACAACTTTAAATCTAATTTATAATATCAATGAACCCTTTAGTTAACTAAATATATCACATAAATAAAGTTTTTCATCTTTGCACCAACTATTGAAATATTTCTTATCAACTTCATAGTCATAAATCGTGATAAAGTTCAACAAACAATAAATTCTATCAATTAGTTTCACACTATATATATTCAAATATGTTCATTTAATGTCTAAGCTATCTCTAAATTCCAAATACTATACCTTTCCAAATTTGTACTTTAAAGAGCAATCTCATACAACAGTGTACTATCTTAAACTTATAACCATCATAATATTTCAAACTATTTCTTTAAACAAATGTATTATTATTCTCTTTAAGTTAAATTCAAATTATATGTACCATAAGATAAATAATTTTCTTACAAAAATGTCAACCAACATAACTTTAAATAATCAACTTCATGTCAAGGTTAAATATCAACACATGTTTAATATTACCTCATAAGTTTTTTTTTTTTCCAAAAATGTTTCAAAGTTAAAAACAAACTCTAAATCAACCAATATAAAACACCATCACTAATGATGCTTATTCCAAACTGATTTCAATAATAAAATCTCCTTTTATTAACCATAAACCTTATGCTTTTAACTCCTACATATGAAACTATAACTATTTCACATGATAAATGATACTCCCCGAATAAAAATCCTCATATTGCTCTTCAATTAAAATTTATATTTTTGCTTACTAATCACAGTGATCATTTCAAATTCAATGTACTCCTAAAATATAAACAGCATGATTAACCTTAAGAATTTTTTATGGAATACTAATTCACATCATAAATTTTTCTTTTATTAACAGAATCACACTAATTGTGCAAATAACTTTCTTTATGCTTCATTAATGCTAATTTATCACAACTGTAGTTGTAACTCAAAATTCACTAAGACAATATTCAATCATTATAGCCATAGATATCTCTTAATTGAACTCTAGTAAATGCCAACTATATCAATTTTCAAGTCATGTATTACTCTTGAAATTAGAATGACATTAACTTTACTAAATATCCATCACAAAACTCTAAATTTTTAAAAATTAAAATTCTAACTTTAACCTTTAAGACCCCAAAAGATAAAAATTCATTCACTTAAATACTTATTAACCATAATATCTAACTTATCAAAAATCAATCCGAAGTTGCTTCACTAACAAACTTACGATCTCCTGAAAACTCTATAATTACTTTATACTTTGACTTTAAGTAGATTTAATCCAGATCATGATCAAAGATCCACTCGCTAAATATCGAAAATCCAACCATAACTTTATAGAATCTATGAAGTTTAAAATTATCAAAATTAGCACCAAAATCTTCCACTTACATTTTTTCGTTATTCATTTATCAAATTCTCCAAACATTACTGAAGAATTGATATTTAACGACTTTCTTTAGGTTATAAACACCGCTAAAAAAATTAACACCAAAATTATCTTATCAAAATTAGCACCAAAATCTGCCACTTACCTCTTTTCGTTATTCCTTTATCAAATTCTCCAAATCCTGTAAGAGAATAGAGGTTTAGTGACTTTTTTTAGGTTATAAACACTGTTAAAAAAATAATAGTGCTTATACAAAATGCGGCCAAATAGGTTGAAAAAACTACGTCGGGATTTCCATGGCGATGTTAAATAGACATTTAACGGCGTATAGAAACGCCATTGGTGTTTTATATTGTCATTGATGAAAAAGGTCTTTAACGACGTTTATACCTAAAGACACTGCTAAATTTGAATAAATAGCAATGTTTGTCTGCCACAAACATTGTTAAATTTAGTAGATAGCGGTGTTTGTGGCAAACAAACACCACTAAATTTGAGTAAATAATGGCATTTATAGCATATAAACATTGCTATTTATTGAATTTTAGCAGCATTTAAAATGTCAGCATTTTTTTTGTACAAATAATGCTATTTATTGAAATTTGGTGACTTTTTTTAGGAATAAATACTGCTAAATCTGCTTATGAAAATTCATAAAATAGTTAGGTTAATAGTATCATTTTGTTCTCAAAACACTACTAAATTTCTAGAATTTATTTTTATTAAGTTTTCTTCCTTTATATGAATATTATATTTACTAATTTCTTGTATAATTCTTATAAATATTTACATTCACAATAAACTTATAATGCAAATTAGAAAGAAACAATATAAAATAATATAAAAACATAAATTTATACTATAAAATATCTTTATACAATAATTTTATCCCTATACATTTAAAAATAAATTTGCTTAATACATTTAACAATGCAAAAGTTAAAATCATTGCAAGCTGAAGTAGAGTCCATAGAAATTGTTTTCTACAACACGGTCATTATCATATGATCAACACTAATATTACCTAAGATGACGAATCTCGAGAGAACTTTGAATGCATTGAATTCATCAATGAGTCAAATTGTAATTGAAGTTGCTGATTTCTTTTTTCTTTCTTCTTCTCTCTCTACTTGTCTCACTTTTTCCAACCTAGCTATCTATGTTTGTCTTGCAGCTTCTATTTCCTCAAAACACTCTTACCTAGTTCTGACATAATCTCTCAACATTTGAACTACCTTTGTAGAGTGATTTTGTGAATAGCTATACCTAGAACCATAATAAGTTATTTGCATTAGACCCATTCCAACACCTCAAAACCGTCCATTCCTTTCTTTTGCGGCAACATCAATGAATATTTTTATCTTTCACATCATTCGTTCAGATATCAATGTTGCAGCATCTTGATGTTCAACCAATTTTTCATTTGTTTTTTTATAAAATGATTAAATTAATATTATGGTTGCAAAATTTGTTTCTAAATTAACGAGAAATATATTTTAATATACCATGATTTATTGTGTCTCAACATTCAAAGAGGAGCCATCTTTCTTTTTGTGAGTTAATTGAAATAGTTGAACTCATCCTATTTTTCCTCTTTACTCCATTTCCGATAAAATAACATTTAATATGATATTTAGATTAAAATAATTCAAAATAAAGCATTATAATAATAACAAATTTTTTTGATTAATCTGAAAAACTTACTTTCTTATATGTTTTTCTAACAAAGCTTTTTAAACCACTTATGTAATTACATTTTTGTTGCTTTTTTAGAAAGTTTTACTTGTTTATGTTCTTGTTTATTACTCAAACATATATGTTACATAAAATTGTATTATAAAAGATATCAAATACTTAATCAAAAACATTATACCTCTTTTTTCTTCAAATGCCATAAGTTAACAAGATTCTTATACTACCACCTAACAACACCATGTAGTACATTTTGTTTTGTGATAGCAATATCAATATTTTGATTGAAATACTTTTTCTTCAAGTCATGATTATATTTTTTTTTTCCATTTTCCCACTATAGAAAATATAATGTTGGAACATTCAAAGCAAATTGTTGCTGAAATGAAAAATTTCTAAAGAAAGTTAGTGTCGATTAAGGTAATGCATCAAAAGTAATATTAAAAGCTTTATACCATTACCTTAAGAAAGTTCAAAATATCACACCTGACATTACCTGGCTCTTTAAGCCATGATTCTTAATGGATTGGCACTTTTATCCTATTTCAAGCGATCATGCCTAAAAGGCCAACCAATACTTGTGCTCATGCACTAATTGGTTGTCATCATCTTTTTAGAGACAATAATATAGTCATTAGGAGGTAGTGCCTATAACTCTTCCAAAGTAGTACGACCTTAAGTTATGCATTGCCTATTATTATCAACTACAGAAAAAGCTCAATTACACTTAACAAGTGCTTAACATTGAACAGTTACTACAAGCAAGATCTTTTATGGCATTTAATGATGGTCATATTCAAGTTAGAATGAACTTCTTTGTAGTTGTATTTCTTAAAAGCATAACTGGGTTAATATTCTTAGTCAAGGGATTTAGGACTTCAGCAACAACGACCTTAGACCTCAAAAAATTAAAAAAAAACCCTAAATTTTGTAATTGACCAAAAATATTCCTTAAATTAAAGCTTCTCCAAAGCTGAAAAATTAAAGAGAGGGTTGAAGAGAGTAAGAGATTTTAAGTGGAAGGAGATGAAATATGTGAAAAATTGACTCTATGAGTTAAATAGTCAATTTTAAGTGGGGGATTTAACGACTTTTATGTAGAAACACAGCGAATTTTTTAACCTTAGCGGCATTTTTAAGATAAACTCTGGTAAAGTAAGAAATTAATCGTTTTTCCCTTGAAACACCACTAAGATAAACAATTAGCAATTTTTTACCGTGAAATGCAACTAAGGGAGGCATTTTTATGTAAAAATATTGCTAAATATATTTTCCCTAAAAAGATAAAAAAAAATGTTTTAATGGCTTTTTGTAGGAAATTTTGTTGAAAAGCCTAAAATTTGCACCTAATATTTTAGTATTTTTAGCGGCATTTTTACTTGAAAAATATCACTAATACATGTAATATAATGGCTTTTTTAGTGAAACACCACTAATTTCTTTTATTTGCAAAACAAAAAAGTCGTAAAGTGAAGTGCCACTAGAACCTCGATTTATTATAGTGAAACTCCAACCTCATTGTTATTTTCAATTCTAAATTTGAAATAATAATTGAGCTAAGAACTTAAGATCCATAGAATCACTAACTTGGTTCTGATATCACTATTTGTCATGATCCAAAATTGAAGACTTAAGATGCAACAATGCTACATACTCCTGAGATAAATTCCATCAACATGTAAGGCAACAAATATTTTACTAAACCAAAACTTAAAACTCCAAAAGTCACTAAAATTTTAATTTACAAATCTTAGTTTTCACAAGAATTTAATAATGCACCTTGATTGAAAAATATCAAATATTTGCTAGCTAGCAAATCAACTAAATCTAATATTAAACTACTTAAATTCAAAGTATTTTAAGCCTAAAAGCATATGCTAAACTTGTAAACATTGTCTTTGTTAAAACCAAGCTCTGAAGATGTATGAATTGATATCTGAAAAGGTAAAGAAAATTAAAGGAATGAGTACGAATACTTAACAAGCAACAAATATTCCTTTTGTTGGATTAAGCATGTTATGAAACATTTAGGCCAAAATTATTAATTATAAACATTCAAAAACTAAATTGGCTAATCTAATATTCAATAAATGTTTATTTTGATATCATTTTATTTTCAACATCAAATTTATCAATTAACAAAACTAAGTAAAATAACATAAATAATTCATTTTCATTAGTCTCCTCTAACATACTAAGACAACATTTAACCTTTTCTAGCATGGGTTAGAACAAAAGCCATAATTAACCTCAGTGGTAATAGGTCTGAAGCAAATCAAAATTAAATATTGGTTGCACAAATAGAATACCATAGAAACCATTATTTTAAATCGATGGCACGGTCTGTAACAAAAACCACTCTTTTAAGTTGGTGGTATAATTCCAAACCAGTTTCTAATAAAAAAGTACATGTTGACATGACCAATGTTTAATAGAAGTAGCAAGTTGGCAAGCTCAAGTGAGTTCAGATCAGACTATCTTTGGGTCATTTTGGATATAAGATGTTTTGTATTGATGCACCAAGGCATTTTTGCCTAGTTCGAGCCATTTTTTTGCCATTGCACCACTGATTTGAAAATTCGATTCAAACATATTTCTTTCACCAAAAATCATCAAAAGTCATACTAGGCTTTAACTTTGGGCTTGTGATTGGATTTAGGCAAATTTTAAGGCCCAAATAGTTAATTACAGGGGACATTTTATGACATTATGCAAATTGCCAAAGGGTAAGGCTGATTTTTCTCGATGCTCAGCTACATAAAGTGGCCTTGATCCACTGTTTATGTTGAGCAAACCAATGAGTCTACATAGCAGCTGAGGATAATACCTTGTTTCTGCATAAGGTGCAACACCAAAACACTATAATGCCCTTGCTTTTTGCATTTCTTGTCTTCATAGGTCACATGGCTATTTTGCTAACTTTGGTTTAGCTGAAAGGAGACAGAAACACATACACATACATAGACACAGTGAGCAAGAAAACCCTACCACATAAACATTCTCAGCAAAGAAAGCACTCATTTTCATATATTCTCTCAATAACCTTTAGCCATTAAAAAACCAAAAACCCCTCTCCAACCCTTTAGCTCCTTAAAACCACCATAAACACCCTTCCAAAATCCTCCATTCCACTTATATTTCCTCTTTAAACTCTCTTCCATCCTTATCATAACTAAAAACCTTTTTCTTTTCCTTACTTTCTTGCTAATCAACATCAAAAAGAGGGAAATAGATGAATTCAAAGTTGTTGCTCAAGGAAAAAGGTTGAAGCTTAAAACTTTTGGTATATTTTCTCCTTTTTGCTTTATTTATTCTCTGATTTTTCAACATTCTCATCATCATAGTGGCTTTTTATGTACCCATGACCCTTCTAAGATTTTCATACATTATTATGGCCTTATTGTGGTAGTCTTAGGCTTAACGATCCTTTTGAAGCCTTAATGTTGCTTGGATAGTCAAATATGCCATGTTTTATTTTCACTATTACAATAATCTTTGTTCATGCATTTCTTACCATGTTTCATCGACCTTCATATATTCATCTCATATTTGAATGTTCACCCTAACATGGTTTGAGCATATTCACTCATTTCTTACATCTTGGTAGGTTTCATGAAACAAAATGCCTTCTTGAAGATTCCAACACATTTTTTTCCTTGTTTAAACATGTTTTTACCAACATCTATGCTAACATTCTCATGCATCTTGCTTCTTATTATCTTAAATTTTTTCTACCTTTTCCTTTGTCAAAATTCCATCTTGTTTATTTGAATGTGTTGTCCATGCTCACTGTTATACATTATTATATCTTATTCATAACATTTTTGTCAAAATATATGCTTGTTTGTTTCAAATTTGATTTTTAAAAAAAGCCCTAAGTTAAATCTATGCTACTTTCAATAGATGAAACCAGAGAACTACATTCTATTTGGTCCATTTCAGCCCATCAACTTATTTTTTTGAATTTTCTAAATATTTTTCCTAGAAACGTCTTGAAATTTCATCTTTGGAAAGGTTATCATTTGTGATTTAATAATACCGAATGAGTCTGAAATGATTTTCCAAAATCTACTAATGCTTTTTCACCTATATAAGCTGCTAGTGTCAAAATAAACCTAATTTCAAAAATTAATTCCACCTTAAAAGTGATTTTCTAGGATTTTTTAAATATTTTCATATTAAACTTTATCGAGTCACCTTTTTGATGGTAACTTGCCTGATTCTTAACACCTCTAAATTTAACCAAAACAACTTTGGGAAGAGAGATAGTGCGATGTTGTCCCCTGTTTTTGCACTTAAAGTCAACCCAACTTCTTGGACCACTTTTATTGAAACGTTCAAACTTCTCAATGTGTATGCAATTGATTCCCCATGGGTCATGTGATATAACATAAGTCGTCTAGGCTCAGATTAAGGCTAAAACGAAAATAATTTTATTCAAACTCTTGGGTTTTATTTTTAAAATACCTTTTATCCAAAACATTCATTTTTCTCCATAAATATTAAAATTTTTGTTTTTGGGATATTCCAACCCCATTTTTCGAGAGGATACTCCAATCATGCTTTCAAAACTTAAACTTTCTCTGTCTTGAACATTCTCAAGATTGCTAATCAAAACCCTTTTTTAACATATCTAACATTTTCACTTTTGGGGATACTCTAACCTTATTTTTTTAGGGGATACTTTAACCCCATTTTTTACCTAAAGTCTAAATTTTTTCTCTCCTGAAACTTCCTAATTGGACTTTCGACCAAATTTTTTTGAATACGTCTGAAACCATCATCATTAGGGATACTCCAACCTTTCCTTCCGATAGGAGACTCCAAACCTTCTTTTCACCAAAAATTCAAATTCATTTTCCTAAATATCTCGGGTCATTATAATTAAAAACTTTTTTTGGTTCCTCAAGTTATCGCCGAATTTAAACATTTCTCAAAATTGTCATCTTGGTCATTCGTCAATAATCGAAGACAATCACAAGATATATCTCGATCATCCTTATTTTTCTTTATGTTTTGCGTGTGATTGTTCTTATGTGATACACTTATATTGTTTTTGTATTATTAACACGCTTTCTTTTCGTAGTAACCATTGTGCATTCATATTTTAAAATCATTTTAAAAAATTATAAGGCAATGTCCCGCATCGATATTTCTCTAGTGCTTGACATGAAATATTTTAATTTTTAAAATTTGATTTGGAGATTATTTCTAAAAAAAATCCCTATGTTCCCCACATCTTTGGGGTGCATAGGTGACATGAATTTTCTTTAAAAACCTAGATCTATAATTTACAAAATTTCATGCATTAAAAGGGATTATATGGAAAAAATGATAAAGTGAAACCTATTAAGTCAAAATTGAAGTGAGATATAGTTAGCAGGTATTGATTTTAGGGATCATGGAGGTGCTAATCCTTCTAACGAGTAACTAACTTTCGAACCCAATCGATAAATCTTTGTACCTCGTAAACCTTAAAATCGATGTTTTGAGTTTTGTAACTCAAAATTTTGTTTTCAATAGGCACTTAATCATGCCTTGCCCAAAATGATCAATGGTGACTCCAAATTTATTGCCATTTTACAGTAGCCTCTCGAGACTAGTTGGATAAGTGATTTGCCAGATGGTCTCTCTCCCCTTCATATTACTATGTCTAATTTAAATCTCGATAAGGGATAACCTAAAGGCTCAACCGCTTCACCATATATATATGTATCTTTTAAGTCACGCGTGGTCGCTTCGAATCGTCCAAAGATAAAGGGTTATGTGGTGACAACTTAATGACTTTGCTAGGGAGTTAATTAAAAAGTTAAGCCTACGGTTAGCTATGACTCACTCGATTCTTGGTTTTTTAGCTTTCGACATTATTTAGATATAATTCCCTTTTATTTTTATCTTCCAAATTTTTATTATGGGTTTTGTCCTATGATCATCAGGGACTACTTTGTTCCTGAAAACATATCGATTTGAATAAGTATGGTAATATAGGCATAAAATAAAAGGTTTGATTGTTTCCTTGACACACACTATCCATATGCATTTGCATTAAATTCTCACCAAACTCCATGGTAAGGTTAGTATCCCAATTATTAGAAGGAAGTGAGCTATCCATCTTCATGAGTAACCCTTTGTATAGGCATGGCAAGACTCTCCGAGGTGTTAAGTTACCTATGTTTTTTATAAATACCCCTCCGTATTCACATAGGGAAATACATCCACTAGATTGAACCTGTTCTGCCAAACTCATGATGGGCCTAGGATATGGGTGCCTTGGTTGTCCTTATTAGACAAAAAAGCTATTTGAATACTAATTTATGTGTCCACTTAAACCCATGTAGTGAACCTTATGAGCCAAACCATGTCAAACCATACCAAAGCATAAAATAACCCAAAAAATAGGTTACTTGGTGAAACACTTCTTACCTTTACTTGTATACACCATGATTATATAGGCGATGATGGACAAACATTGTCCCTCATATTTGTTACTTTTCATAATCATTTCTTAGGGTATATTTTTATGTTCTACGATTAACCTTTTTTAATAATTGGCGATGACAAGGGAATGTCATCACCTATAAGGGCCTATGTCATCTTAAAAGAGCCATATCTATCCAAACAACAGTTTAACGATGGTGAAGAATAAAAGTTAGCATTTAGTCGGTCAGTTTTATCTTTTCAAGGTATTGTGTCATTTCGTTATCAATAATTTTAACATGGACATGCCATTAAGCTATCCATTTGCTATCACAATTGTTTTATTTGCCCTTAAGCATTGTACTGCTTATTGTCAGGATAAATTTCATAATGCAATTTTGTTTCTATTCTTTCATTCTTTTATTTTTATGCTTATTATTTCATATGGTCACTAGCTTTTTCCCTTTTTGATTTTTGTTTGACACATGCATAATTTCATCATAATTATCATCATGGGACAATTGGTCAATGGTTTAGTGTTCAGCAATAGGTGTGTGCCATGGAGCAATAGGCCACTTCTGATTTGAAGTCTTCTGAAAAAGTTTGAGCATGGTCGGAGCATCAACTTCATGAAGAAAGGGACTTCTTAAATCGAGGGATGTCTTAGCAATGCATGAAAAGGTTAACATAGGGTATTGTCAGAATGATTGGCAAAAATTGAAGCATATATGGGCCAGTTGGAATGATATCGAGAGGGAACTATTCACCAAGAGATATGAAAACATAGCTCTCTTACTCTAGGTCTATTTGGATGATGGCCTGTTATAAGTAGTGTCATAGTTTTGGAACATAGCGTATCGATGCTTTACTTTCAATCATGAAGATTTGGTCCCCACAGTTGGTGAATATAATGCATTACTTAATATTGAGAGAACCAAGATTGATAGAATATATTGTAAGGCTTCACAACCTCTAACCATCGAGAAAAGATTGGCTCAGATTCTTAAGGAAATAGGCCTTGGATCAAGAGTCATATCAAGACAAAGGGTCACAATGAGTTCATCTCATGGACCAGCTTGAAGGCAGTAATTAAAGTATCACTGATATCCAAAAAATCTAAGATATCTATGCTGTGGCAATATATGGTCTGGTCATATTTTTTAAAACACTAAGCTATGTTAAAGCAACAGTGGCAAATCTTTTTTTCTGATTATACTGCAACATTAATATCACACCCACCATTGTTGTTGAAACTATTTAAGCTTTCAGCTTTTCCAAGAAAATGGGTACAAGTCATTTTATTTAATGCACGCCACTTTTCACATTTAGCTTATTTGCCACTTTTGCCTTGAAGAGACAAGAATGTCATACAATTTCTTACTTAGCTTCAGTCATATCTACGAAGTCCTTAAGAAGGAATGACCTTAAGACAAGTTCAAGGAGCAACGAGTCTAAAAATTCCAAAATCTTAGAGGGAAAAAGGTGACATGAAAGGCCTCTTGGTTTTCACCATAGACAATCATATACTAATGCAAACATTATAGTTATGTGTCACTTATGAGGTTATCGGGAAGCACTAGCTACACACCCATCTTAGTCCTGCAACAATTTCAATGCTAAGAATTCATTCTTTGTGTCCAAGACCTAGAGTAATGGGATTTCGATTATAGTAAGCCTAGTTATAAATCTAAAATTCAGCTAGCCTTCCATGCTTAGAAATAAACTCATCATATAAAGACATATTGAAGGGGAAGTTGTGTGGCTTTAGGATATGATGAGTGAAGTGTTCATCGCATCAATGGCATCTTACCTTTGTTTGGAACATCATAAGTGTTAGTTGATGAATTCCCCTCTAAGGTAGAATTGCTCAAGCGAGAATTTAAGCAAGAAAAGGTAACCTTCACCAAGGAAATTACTCGTTTAAGAGAAGAGAAAAGTTTATTAGAAATGAACCTTTATTTTTAGGATAGCGAATAAACCAAGTCGTTAAGGTGAGAAATTGCTTTAAAGATGATCATGAGAGTAAAAAAAAAAACTACGTGGCACTTAGTAAAGTAAGCAAGGCTCAGTGCTTTAGCAAGTCATCAGTAAAATGAGAGGTAGAGATTGTTACCTTTGAAAAAAAAGTTGCATCAATGGAAAGAGGAGGCCATGGCCAAGAAGGAGAAGCTTGTCAGAACCTGTACCTTTGTGTCAACTTACTAAAAAAAAAATAAATGCCTAAAAGCTTGAGCCTGAGACCTCAGAAAAAATCAAGTCAAGAATAAAGTTCTGACACTCATAATCCAGGATTTAGAGCATTCTCTACAAAGCTTGCCAAGACCATGTTGAGGAACTTGTAAAGGCCTCAAAGCAGTAGGAACAAAGATGACTGCAGAAGGTTGATCAAGTATGCTAAAATTATTAAGACCATCACTACCATCTCGTCGAGTAGATTCATGCTACCTAATAAAAGCTGAGTACATGATGGACATAGCCCGATCCTTGACATGTGACATCTTGCCTATCGGAGGCCATGAATAAGAATTGTTATGTTTTTTGGAACATGTGATCAAATAATGTAACCATGCCAGACATTTCCAAATGTAATCACGTAATCAGGATATTTTGTTGCTTTAATGAAAGATGCTATTTGTGAAGCTAATTTTTAATCTAATTATCCCTCTTGCATTGCATGGCTAATCTAATTCTTTTATTGTTAATAGGCATCTACCATCGTAATTGCATACTCACTATTATTACACCAAACATGCTCATAACACATCATAACAGTTTAATTTGATAATAACCTAAAGTGAAAGTGCTCTAAAAGATGGAACCTACCATTTGTCATCAGTATAACATGCATAATCACTGAAAAACCATTGAGAACAATCACCAAGTTTGCATTGAATGACTTAAGCTTATGTATAGGGAGTCTTAGGACCAATCACTCCATAAGAATAAGGAACTCCAAGCTTAAATTATGGAATTGACTAAGCTTTTGTCTGAGGTTTTGAAAAAAAAAGGGCAAATAAGCACGTAAGAAAATAATCGGTCAATCCTGAGAGAAACTTAAATGGTGGTGTTGAAGCCATTAATGCTCAGGAAAGGGCATCACATGGATAACATCCTCTAGCAATGATGATTCCATTAACTTAACCATTTATTTACATTAACTTAGCAATGGTACCTCATATGGTTCAAGGGTTTCCAAGAGCAGGTTATTCAATGGCAATGCCTATAGTCCCAAATCTTGATGAGCAAGCAGAGCAGGAAAGAATGAAAAGGTCTTCAGAAAATGATGAAGAATTAGACAAGTATTAGTCACTGGGAGAACACTTTTAAGCTATCCAAGAAAGTGAAAAATTTAGGATTATAGATGCGAAATCTTTGGGATTGGTTTTTCACCTTATTATCCAACCTAAATTCAAAGTGCTAGATTTTAAAAAATATAATGGGATTACGGACCCTACTATACACTTCCACATATAGTATCGCTAAATAGCTAGATATAAGGAGAATAAAAATCTACTAATTCACTAGTTCTAGGATAGCTTGACTAGGGTGGCCATCCGTTGGTATATAGGGCTAAATCTCACAAAAATTCAGACATGGGCAAATTTGGATTATGATTTCCTTGATCAATATAAGCATGTATTCCACTAGGCCTTGGATCATTTTTCCTTATGAACATGGAAAAGAAAACCTCTAAGAGCTTCAGACAGTACGCTCAGAGGTAGAGAGAAAAAGTAGCCTAAGTTCACCCTCTTTTGATAAAAAAAATAATGATCATGTTTATCGGTACCTCACAAACTCTCTAAAGATTAGCAAGAAACACCATGAAGAATTTTGCTAACATGGTTATATCAGGTGAAATGATTGATAATGCTATCAAAAGTGGCAAGATATCCATTGGAGAATCATATAGGTCAAGTAAAAAGTCAACAGCCAAGGGTAAAGAGAATAAGGTGAATATTGCTAGCGAAAGTCCTATTAAGGTCACTCAAAATCCACATTTGGCATAAAGTATGTACTTCCCAAACATGGTGTATCCAGGCTTTAACCCCTACTCATTAGTACCACAACTAGTTCATTTTGTCGGATTTGCTCTAACAATGAGCTTCACATTGAATCTCATTCAAAACACAACCTAAAGCGTGTAATCCTATAATTTAAACAAAGCAAGAGCTCCAAATAATCAATAAGCACCATGAGAAAAAGGAACATTTTAAGCCATTTCCTTACTCTTACAAAGATGTTTAATCTTATCTATTGGTAGGCCAACTAGTGGCCTCATTATTCATAAACTTGAGACCACTGTTATATCTAAGATGGTACAATAAGAATGTCTATTATGAGTACTATGTTGGAGCACAATATTTATTGAAAATTGCACCTTATTCAAGAGAAAGGTGCAGAGCTTATTACAAAGGGAAATGATCAAGGTTGAATAAGGGCTTGGACCAAGTGTTGGAGCTAATCTACTTCCCAATCATATGGAGCCAAGAGTGAATGCGGTGATAGATGGGAAAAGTTGTTAGGTCAAAAGAAACATTACAAAAGTCAAGATCCCGATGAGTAAGGTATGGTAGGCTTTTGTGAAGGCTAGAATAATGCTGAGTGTTAAAAACTAGAGTAAAGAAACCAGTGAACCATTTTACTGCCACTACAGTTAAGGGCACGTTCTATAATGTTGCCCACTTTTCCTAGAAATGGTCTAAGGGATGATAGGTTTATCCAAAATTAAGTTTAATGAGGACCTGGATAAGTACATCGGTCCACCTATTAATGCCACAGATAAGGAGAGACCTCCTATCAACTAGGTTTCAAGTTGTTTCTCTCTCATAAGCATGAAAAAGAGAGATGATGAAAGCTTCAAGCAGTACGCTCTAAGGTGGATGAAAGATGCCATCTAAATTCACCTCATGCTGATAGGAAAAGAGATGATTGTTAAGTTCGTTGGCATATTGCAAACCCCTTATTATGAAAAGTTAGTAAAGAGACACCCAAAAAACTTCATAGATGCAGTCATATTAGGTGGAATAATCGATAAGCCATGAAAAGTGACTCAAATAAAAGAAATACCCTTAAGGGCAAAGGAAAAGAAAAAGTTGAGACTAAACAAAGGCTGAAATCTAATTTTAGAACTTGCTCATCCTAAGCCTATACTGAATCTAATGCAAAAAAATGGCTATTAAATAGGACTGTGAGATCATAAAGGCTATATATAAGGTCAGGATGCTAATAAATCTGGTTTCATAAATCTTGGCATAAGCTAATTTGGTTAACAAGGCTAAAAGGACAAAGAGAAGAATCAATTACTTTTACAATTTCCATACTATCTATGGTTATGCTCTTCAAATGTGCAAAGAGTTTTGGGCTATGGTTCAAAAAATGATGAATAGGGATAACATTAAATTTTATGATAAAAAGTGAGCCTTACATACCGAGTTAGCAAATATGGTATCGTCTATCAATGCCATGAAAAAAGATGAGAGCAATCCTTCTTACGGGGTTAGAAAGCCATTGATCTTATTTGATAACTGACCGAGAGTCAAACCTACCCTTGCTCAGCCCACGTCGAAGATGGTCATTCAACTTTTATCCTTTTTCCTTTATAAGGACAATAAAACGGTTCCTAGGAAATACAAAAGCAAAATTTTAATCTTCGAAGAATTAGTAGCATGCAACAAACATTAACCTTTTAGGAGTAAGCCATCTAACTCAAAGTGGCAGATGTTATGCCCCAGCTGAATCAAGGAGTGAAGTCTAGCAAACACTTTTAATCCTCAGGTACTAAAGTCTGTAACCAAAGAATTAGACCTAATAGCTATTAACGAGCCAGTAAGCAAGAAAAAAGCTACATAATTCCTTAAGTTCATCAAACATAGCAAATACAACATTATCGATCAGTTAAACAAGCAACCTACTAAGATATCTATACTATCACTACTACTAAACTCTAAAACTCACAAGAATACTCTCCTTAAGGTCTTGAATAAGGCATATGTCTCTCTCGACATCTTCATAGGTCAATTGGATTATCTAGCAGTTCATCACTGTCGACAACTATATATCTTTTAGAGATGATGAATCCCTCATAGAGGAAAAAGAAACTATAAAGCCATTCATATAACCACATATTGCAAGAGCAGGACATTACCCTAGATGCTCATCAATAATGGGTTAGCTTTGAATGTAATGCCTATGTCATGCTTAAATCGGCTCCCTATTGATGCATCTTATATCCAAAATAGTCACACGATCATGCTAGCATTTGATGGAACTTGCAGAAACATTATGGGAAACATCACCACTCAATTTTAAATCGGCCCATGCATTTATGAGGTTGATTTCCATGTGATGGATATTACTCCATCATATAACTGCTAATTGAAAAGGCCTTGGATTCACTCTATAGGGTAATGCCATCATCACTGCATCAAAAGTTGAAATTCATGATTGAAAACAAACTTATCAGCATTTAAGGAGAGGAAGATATTATTACTGCTACTTCCATTGATGCCTTATATATTGAGCCCCATTAGGATGTTTTAGAATTCTCATTTTAGTCCTTTGAGTTCGTCAATGCCACTTATGTCAAAGATTGCCAATAGTTGGGCCTCGTATATCAAAAAGCACTTATATGGGTAAAGTTAACTGTTATCAAAGGCATCCGGGCTAGAAAGGGACTCAAAAAACATCTTCAAGGAATTATTAGGGCCTTGAAGGTTGTCAAGTAGACTGAAAAAAAAGGTTAAGGTTCAAGTACAGTGCATAACAAAAAAGAAAATAAACTTAAGAAACTATGAAAAGAGGATAGCCTGTTTGTTCGGACAAGACTTAAGTCCGAATCAATGATATTTCCATTGCTCCAAGAAAGTTTCTACCGAGAGGATGCATGAATGTTGGCTTTCACAATGTTGCACTCATACTAAACAAAGAAATTATAAATCTTTCCATCAATGCAATTAATGAGCCAAAGATAACAACAGTGGTATGGGAGACTTGTGCTTTCCAAGGATTGTTCCAAGTGTTTGGATTGAAACCGAGATTCCTGTACTATTTAAGTCTATTTCAAAGTAATGTCATGAACTAAACTACATGCTTCTACCTAAAAACATTGTAGGATTCTTTGTATAGGCACCCTCTTATTAAGTATTATCAATGAAAATGACTAAGTATTATGTATTTCATCTTTTATATCCATTTTCATAATTCTTGCTAACCCTTAAACCTTTCTCTACATTTTTTTGTTTATATTGTTCTTTTTCCATACTTTTAGGTACCTAAATAAAACTGACATGAATATTTATATTGAGATTTCAAACATCAATTTCGAGCAACTAATCTACATTAGTGAAGTAGAGTCCAAAAGAGATTTTGAAGAGGGTCTTGTACCTGACCTGTTGAGATTAATTGAATAAGAGGAAAAATAAATATTACCTCACAAAGAGCCCACTAAAACCATAAACCTTGGAATAAAACAAAGATCAAAAAGAGGTTAAAATTGGAACCTTCATAAATTCATCAACCTAAATTGAATTGATAAACCTCATCTAAGAATATCGAGATGTGTTCACCTGATCTTACTGGGGCATGCTTAGATTAGACACCTACATAATGGTCCATAAACTTCCCCTCAAACCGAGTGCTAGCCAATATAACAAAAGCTTAGAAGGATGAAACCAAATATGCTTTTGAAAATTAAAAAAGAAAAGGTAGGATTTTTTAAAGTAGCTAAATATCCTAAATGGGTGACCAATATAGTCCCGGTCTCTAAAATGGATTACAAGGTGTGGATATGTGTAGATTATAAAAACCTGAACTGAGCCAGCCTGAAGGATAATTTTCCTTTTCCTTAGATTGACACCCTAGTCAACAACACTACCAAAAATGCATTGTTTGCCTTTATTGATAGATTTTTAAAATAAAACCAAATTAAAATGGCAGCCAAGGACATGGAGAAAACTACCTTTTTGACCATATGAGGCATTTTTTGCTATAAAGTAATTCTTTTTGGGCTTAAAAACATCGGGGTAACTTATTAAAGGGTAATGGTAACATTGGTTTATGATCTCATGCATAAAAAAATAGAGGCCTATGTGGATGATATGATGGCCAAATTACCAAAGGAGGGTGTTGCAACGTACCCCGATGTGGATCCTCACGAATCTATAAGTGCGTACAACTTAAAATATTTTTCTAACTTGGAAATGTCTTTTTGATCGAGACTTTTCTTTGGCTATGTGATGAGGATGAGAATGTACAGATTCTCGACTTGTGGTACAATGAAAGGGACCATAAAATGAATCACTCATCTTATTGGTCTCGGATGACCATCGTGAAATGGTCAATGCTTAGAGTCACCACCGATCATTTCGGGCTAGGCATGATCGGATGCCTATTGAAACTTATGTTTTGAGTTACGAAACTCAAAACATCGATCCCGTGGTCTAC
>JBBYHL010347694.1:10555-22511 GCA_038381835.1 Adansonia madagascariensis
TCATTGTATTGTTTTTCATGTTTTTATATTTGGTTCCATATTATAGTTTCCTAGCATTATCAAACTATGTTGCTCCAACTCTTCATTTTTCTTGATGTATCCATGTCTAGTATATTTCCGAACATAGGTATGGGATATCACCTTTCAAGGACCCTTTAAATACATAGAAAATTTTAGAAAAAATTGAACATACCCATATCATGTACATTACTCATATCTGGCACTCGTACCTGAGTCCAAGTAACAAAGGTGTCAAATGTCAATTTTTCAGCATTTTCTGCGAAAGTTTTTGGAAGTGAATGAAATGAACAAGATTTTCCGATGTTTATGTTAGGTGCAGAAGCAGATTTGGTGCCCCATCTGTAAGCAAGGAGAGTTGCAACAGAACCATCAACTTATTTATTGCACCCTTTGCAAACTTCAGCTTAACAGGGACGATGAGGTACTCCTATTAGCGCTTTTTTTTTCCCCCCTCGTACAATGTTTATTGCATGGCAACCGTTTCATCGTTATGACTGCAAATGATATATCATTTGCACCATGTTCCACATTCTAAAAGCTCTCTGCTTTTCTTATAAGATGATTGTCAGCATTGCCTTATGGTTTCCCGTAAATACGGTTGTCTGCTGGCTAAGTCATTGGCATTGCGTTTTTAGTGATTTCTTACTGAAATGAATGATTGAGTATTATTTATTAGAAATATATATATATATATATATATATATGAGTGAATAAAGCAAATAAGTTCCTTGTGAAGTTACTTTCTGTGACAGGTCCGCATTATTGTCTTATTTTCAGGTTAATTTAGATATACTACGGGATCGGTTAGCTGAAGCCCATGGCGATCATTTCGATCGAGGGTGCAGATTGAAACCCAAGTTTTGTGTTGAGTCTAAATTTGGTTTGACTGCATTGTACATCCTCTGTCAGGGTTGCAGTACCTTTGAGATTGTCATTTAGCTTCCTTCCCGTTTGTGCCCTCTGCTTACTCTTAAAGTGTCTCCAATTTCCTGCCGCGTAGGCAAGGTGGGTCATGGGAGCATCAAGCGTCTCAGTTTCCAAAGCTCTAGCGTCGTTTCTAGTTGATTTGCTTTTGTCATCCTTCGTTTATAGTTTTTTTTATTTTTTTTGGGCGCAAGAGTTTAAGAAGATCATTGCCTTGAATTTTCTTCAAAAAAGTTCTGCTAGTTTTTATTTAAATGTTAGTATATTACAGTGAACAGAAAATTGTCTCCTCTTGGTTCTCCTGTTCGATACTTTATAAAATAAAATATTGTCAAAACAATCTATTCTGAAATATTAGTAATTTTGATGATAAAACCGGAAGGAAAATGACAAAACGGGAATTATTGATGAAAAGAATTGTGGGGCCAAAAATAATATTTAAAAAACTAAATCTAAAGTTAAATCAATGAATTTTTTAAATCATTAATTGAACTTATTGAATCTAATTGTTTAATTAAAAAAATATTAAATATTAAATATAATAAATATTCAATAAAAATATATATTTAATTAAATAATATTGTTAATTATAAATTTAATAGGTTAAATATTTAAATTTAATTATATGAAATATTTTTATAAAAAAAATATTAAAATAAGTTTCAATTTGATTTTTTGGGTTTTCTCAAATTTTTTTTTTTTTTTTTAGTTTAACTAGTTTTCTCACCAATGCTGAAGCTCTTGATTTTATAATATCTATCGTGTCAAAATAAGCACCAGATTCTGGTTCGACTGGTTTAAATTAATCCAATTTTTCCAACAGTGGCCCAAACCTGCTCCAAGACCAAACTGTCTGGCCCCACAAGCAGACCCACATTCGACTGGACCTACGTATGATAGTTGGTGATATAAACTAGTCTAATTCTTGGATTTGAAATCAGGCTATGGTTTAGTCCGTCCATCTCTATACTCAACTAGGTCTGAGTCCAGCCACGGGATCGTTAGTGGATCAAACCCAAGCAATCTGAACACCTAAGTGGAATAATCCGGGCCGGGATCCAGCTAAACACCGGCACCCCCAGTGTCCTGGGTGCCTTGTACCGGAGATCCAAATGGATCTTTAAATAAAAATTTTGCAGAAGAATATAAAAATCCACAAGAACTGCACTTAAAATTTTGGTCACATTCGACCATTCTTATAATAAAAGCACATTGGCTTCAATATTTTAAAAAATAAAAAAAATCAATTTCCTCAACAAAGAAACAACCAGAACCATAGTAGGGCCTATTGAAGAAATTGATAATATTTATGAATCGTCAACCTGGAAGTACCCATCTCAACAAATCATAGACAGACATCTCATACTAGCGATAGAAAATATTGGTATTCAATCATATTGGTATTCAATCAACATATCAAAGCTCTATTTGCCACCAGAAAAAAAAAGTGGGAAAAAAATATTATAAAAGAATTAACCACAAAAATCCCCTCATCTCCGAGCACATGGGGCGGATGATAATCTATACTAACATGGAGATTTCAACTTTCCATGAATGTACATCAACCTGAACAAAAGAATGATTACTTCACCCTTCAAGTACCTTAAACCTTTGATGCATTACAGGCACTCTATGCCCCCTTTAATAGCTCATATAATGAATCATCAAATCCAAGCCGACAACAGCAGCAGATAAGAGAATTATATAGCTGCTGGAATGAACAGTCATGAATTCAACTCCAAGGCATAGTTTGCCGAAATAATTTTTTTAGTTAAGTAATCAACGAATAGGAACTCAAAAAAGCTCCTCCGAATTGAACTTGTTCCATGCTTCCTATTTAAAATAGAAACAAACAAAAACAGTGAGGAATAAAACAAGATGGAAAGAAATGCAGTGGTAATTTGACGCTCTAATATAAAATAGGGAACACATGTGAAAGTGCTTCAGGCAGAATATTTATAAAGTACCTTGAGCAAGTCAAACACCTTTTCTGCAATATATTTCTGCTGAAGATTGGCACCCTTTTGCTGGACCTTATCAGGATGGATGCAAAGCGTCGCCTTTCTGTAAGCCTTTTTAACTGCAGCAGCTGTAATCAAATCCGTCAAAGAAACAGGCAGCCAACCACATTCAGGCCAAAGAACCTAATCATCACAGAACAGGTTCAGGAGAAAAATTAGTATAAAAGTATCAAATTGTCATGAAATTTGTACTATAAGACATTCAAATAAACAAATGATGAAGACAAATGATTATGAGATTTCAAAAAAAAAATCTCATCATCCAATTCTCCAAATTACAGAAGTAATCGTTACAAAAAAATCTAATGGTTTGGAGCACAAAATAAACCTTCAGATGAATGTCTGCATAGGCAAGAACATGCAGGCACAATAAAGGTCATTCTCAAGCAGCTCAAGTGTCAAGTGGAGGGAACAAAATTAGTATCCACAAGTAATTATTGGCATGTTCAAGCATTTGTGAAAGTTAAATTGTGAAGCAAGTGCCAGCAAGACAAGTAGAAAGCAAGAGTTAAATACGGCATACTGGAATCTGCATTGTCTGCATGATTAGCTGAAAAGACCATGAAATGCATGATTAAAGGAAGGTCTAACAAGATGTTTATCCGATTTCTAGGATACAAAATTTAACCAAAAGGTCAGCAGCACAAAACATAAATTTGCTAAGCATGTCCATGTATTCAATATGATTGTGTATTAAATGCTTACAACAAGTTTGACGTCCCCCTAGGCTGAATCTATCTTAAAGTGGTTCAAGAATGTTTAATGCCCAATAAGGAAATGCATGCCTACCACAAGAGTAGTTCCTTGACTGGAAGAACAAAACTCCAAGAGCCAGATGGTAACCATCATATAAGGGAAGAAGCTTTGAAGACATACTATCATACTTTGGTATCCTTATTTTTAGAAGTCTGCTAAATCAGACATTAAAGTTAATATTGCAGCTGGACACTTGAAATTATCAGTCCAATCTCCTTTTCGATTTCGAGTTCCACTTAAAATCAGCATCACATCTACAGCATATCCATTTTCACATAACAACAGTACAGTGTACATAAAGGATTTAGCAACATAAATAGAAGGTTATCAGAAAAAGCTTAGAGGTCAGTCACAAGGTGGTTCTTATGTTTGAATTCATGTCACTCAGTGTTCATCCAACATATCTCATAATTTACCTCAAAGCCATCCACTGCATATACAAAATATCTCAAAAAGGTATATCAGATGGTAGAATTGAGGCAATAAAATGAGAACCGTGCATGAAATATAGCAAAAAGAAACTCATGGAATGCAATATAGCAGTTACTACATAAAATACTATGCAAGAGAGAACAAACGAAATGAATAGTAGTAACAAGTGATAACACACATATTGCAATGTTGACAGCAGAGCCCGCAAATTTCCCTCTTTCCCAGCAGCCCATCTCTTGATCTCAACATCTAGTGTTTCAGCAATTCTCTGCAATAAGAGCATGGATCATTATCAGACAGACAATAATTAAAAGAAAAACTTTGGAGATGCATGCGCGTACAAATAGAAACTCACTCATTTACACACACTTGTAAAATTCCAAAGATATAAACTTACATGCTTTCATGACAGTAACTATATCTTTCAATGCATTATGTGCCATTATATATTCAATTACTTAAGAATCCAAATTAACATGAGATATAGGTGCAAGGCTAGTTGGGAGGGTTAATATTCATATACATTATTAATTCCCCAGTCCTAACTCATCTCACTGATGGTAATGGGATTAAAAATTGAGATAAAAAGTACTGACCAAGTTTAACTTATCAATAATACCATTTTTGGGAGTCTCTGCACAATTATATTCTAGGATTAAATACTCAGTTATCATTTTTTCTCATGCAAGTTTTATCCATAAATCAAAGCCATCTACTTCCTTAATAAATTAGTATAAAATTAAGTGAATCTGTAAAATATCCTAGAGTCAACTCTACAATTTAACTTTGACGCCAACTCAAGGTAGACCTGAAGAAATAAAGAACAACCAAAAGCAACCACAGACATAAACAACACTTGCAACATATAGAATGTAATGCCATTGTGCAGGTATGTAATACGAAGGCCAGAGCAAGAGTAAAATGTCCTTTACGGTTAGATCCATTGAAAAATAAACTCCAACAAAACCACACTTGGAAAAACAAAAATACGAGGAAAACATAACTCACATGTCTCTCAGCTTGCTCCCTTTGCACTTGAAGGTCACGTTGATTTTTCTCAGCCAGTGCTTTTGCCTGGATGTGCACAGCTCGATGGTAAACCAGGCTAGCTAGCAGTTTATAAAAGGAAAGGAGGGCAAAGATAAATGAAATCATGTAACAGAATACATACCGCACGCTCCTGAGTTCTTTGGTGGCGTTCCAACCTGGCTCTTCGCCTTTCTTCAGTTTCCCCTTCAACCTCTTGGAACTCTCCAGATGAAGATGCAGCACCTTTTGTAAGCAAAATAGTTTAGTCAGTTATCAACTATGAAGAAGAACAAACATGAAATTACATATTACAAAGATCATTATATCTCAAATTTGCAAGTACCTCCAAAAATAGCACTGAGATCATCAACAATATTTGCAGTCGAAGAAGCTTTCCTCATGCCAGATGAAGATCCAACAGAGGTTCTCCGAGCTACTTCAGGCCCTCCCTTGTTTTGTCCATCAAACTTCAGATCCTGCAAGAGCAACGGGTCAGATTAAAAACCAGACAAGCTGACACTACAGCGTATATCAGAAGATGAATACAAAATGACAGCCTTAGATTCTCACCGAAGCGTTTGCTCTTGGCCTCGGTGCACTGCTTGGTCGAGAACCCATACTAAAAAAGGATTCAAGATCATCGTCATTCTTTTGCTGGCTAGCCCATGCAGAAGCAGCTGCTCTTTCTCGAGCCTCTGCAGCAGCCCTCTCCACAGCTGCTCTTTCTGCTCTAAGTCTTGCTTCAGCTTCAACTTTTGCTGTTGCATTCCTCTCCCGTGTTTCCCTCTCTCTTGCCTCCCTTTCTCTCGCTTCTGCAGCAGCTCTTTCTGCTCTTTCCCTTGCCTCAGCAGCTGCTCTTTCACGGGCTTCAGCTTGCACTCTCTGCACTGCAGCCCTTTCGGCACGCTCTCGAGCTTCAGCAGCTGCCTTTTCAACAGCAGCCCTTTCAGCTCTTGCACGTGCTTCTCTGGTAGCCCTTTCAACAACTTGCCTGGCCCTCCCCCTTTCCCTCTCCATCTCTCTAACTCGCTCCAGCTCTTTTTCAAGCCTTCTTTGTTCTCTCTCCTTCTCCTCCCTTTCCCTCTCCAATTCACGTATCTTTTGCTCTCTCTCTTCCTCCTCCCTTTCCCTTTGTTGCCTCTCTCGTTCCATTCTCTCTTGTTTTTCTCTAACTTCTCTATCCAAAGCATCTTGCATAGCTCTCTCATCTTTATCCATTTGACCGGCTTCTTTATTCCGAGCAGCCTTCAAATTCTCTCTCTCCCTCATTTCCTTAGCATGCTTAAATTTAGCCTCTGCTCTATCCATTGCCTCTTTCATGGCAGCCGCAGATGCAGCAGCAATGGAGTTAGTCTCAAAATCATGACCAGGAAAAACTTCAGCCCGTTCGACATTATTCCAGGCCCTACCCATTGCAAAATCTTCGAGTTCATCAATTTGAGATGTAACAGAGCTGTGCTCTGGAGCACGAGAGCTGTGTGAGTACTGAGTTGAATTTTGGACAGAAGAAAAATCATCAACCTTCTTTTTTGCATTTGAGGAAGAAAATGAGCCTGCCATTGTCTTTGAAACTCGTGGTGGTTTTGGGGGTGGGGGTCTTGAAGGGGGTGGAGCACTAGTAGGTTGGGTAAAGAGGGGAACCTCTGACACAGTGAGCCACACACCATCAGATGTGTCAAAGTTCTCCTCAGACATTGGAGTTGCATTTACCTGGTAACTAGTCTCATTAGGACCGACATTTGAGTATGAAGGAGGGCTACTAGTTCGACCAACAGAGCTATGAAAATCAGTTGACATACTGGGCCCGTCAAACACAGGTTTATGAGATTCAAGAAAATCATTCATAGAAGGCATCCCCTTCTTTGCATGGTTCTCATAATCCTCATCATTTTGCTCCATGCTAGCAGGAGTTTGGGGTCCACTTGCAGTTCTTAAAGGGTTCCTATCCTTCCCTCTCTCATTGATCACAGATGACACAGGAGGTACAGATTTTCCAAGCCCATCAAGAGGATCAATATCATCAAATACTCCCCCACTTCCAGATGAACTTTCCACTCTTGTCTTCCCAAATCCATTAAGTTCACTTCTTACTCCTGAGGCATCAGTAAACAACCCTGAGGACGAATCTGCAGGGTCTGATGTAGGTTCTAAGACAACAAAAGGGTCCTCCATCAAATTGGAGGCAGTCTTGCTGGAATTTGAGGCTGGTTTCTGCGACCGGCCAGCCTCCGAAGTTGATCTGCGCAGAGGATGGAGGATGATATCAGCTAATATTTACATGGTATAGCTAAACATTATGATAACAAGAGACAAATAAGACTGCATAGGACAAATATAGAACTGAAAAGAAAGATACATCATTTCAAGCTTCAAACAAAGTGTTTCGAGTCAAAATGTACCGTAACATGTGCAGCCCTTGTAGTGCCCTTTCTTCACACTTAAGCTAGCATAGTTCCAATTAAACATAGTTACAATTGTAACAACAATAAGTTTTATATCTTTGGTTTATTTACCTCTGCCATGTCTAGCTACAGCTAAAACTTTTACAAGTAAAAACACTGCCAGCGATAATATTGACATTCACTATAGTTTATAGTAAAAGCTACATCCATGTTTCTAACCATCAAATGATTTCCAAACTCATAAGAAAATCTCAAAAGTTTCAGGCCCATTGTCCTCCTCTGCCATGTCTAGCTACAGCTAAAACTTTTACAAGTAAAAACACTGTCAGTTATAATATTGACATTCACTATAGTTTATAGTAAAAGCGACATCCATGTTTCTAACCATCAAATGATTTCCAAACTCATGAGAAAATCTCAAAAGTTTCAGGCAGTACCCATTGTCCTATCAACATCGGATAACCAACAGAACAATACCTATCCAATCCAACCTGACAAATGAAATTAGTATAGGAATTTTGCCACCTTAAATGGAAAAAGTAGAAATAAACAGAGGATGACAAGTATTCCTAAACCAACAAAAGAGATCACAGAGGCAGTAGATAACCAAAAGAAGATTAACAAAGCTACAATAGTATTCATGTCATGTCTCTCATAATATGTCATATTGACCCAAGTGTGAGCCTGGTTTTACAAACACGGATGGTATAAAAAATCTGATTGGTTACCATACACCACAAAAGAATAGAACTAATTTGGTAGCAGTAAACATCAAAACCGAGTCATCTGGAGAAGCAATGGCTTGATGAATCTTATATGTTAATTACCAACTCTAAGACTATGTCATTGGTCATAAGGAGTTGAAGAAAAGTGTACACTTTTCATTTGGCAACAAATTACTACTTTAAGCAGTCAGAAGCCTAGACTATTATTCCATTATAGAACTATGTAAGAACCTAATTCCTTTTTTTTTGATGAGATCAATGTGTCCAATTCCATACAGACATGCAGTGAATTGTGATTAAAAATTCCAAACACGGTCTTAGGCTAGCTATCCTGATCCTAAATATAGGTTTCTATAGTGATTGCTGCTCCAAATGAGAAGCTTCTTCAAATAAGCAACTGAATCAATTTGACTATCTTCCCTAGTGGAAAAAATAATTCAAAAATCCACATACACTTGTTTCAAGTTCAGTACAGCATATCAACATTTTACAGCACAGCAAACTCTAAGCGATCAACATTCAGAAAACACTCAGACCTGATCGTTGATGTGTCGATACACTCCGGTAGAAGTGTAGCTTTCTTTTGGAGAGAGTAAACTGTGGCTTTCATTGAACTAAATATATCAGGAAAAAGCTACTCATACAAAGTTGAGAAACCAAACGATAGAGACCCATCAATTGATAAATAAGTCTAGAATCTCCTAGTCATCTAAGTCAACTGTAGCAAGTAAGTTGCTGTCTTTAATTATTTCCTAAATCACACAAAAGTACATAGCGTCGAACATTTTTGGACAAATTATTAACATGCCAATTTTTAGAACACAAAAAACAAGTAAAGCAAAACCTTGAATAAAGTCTTACAGCAAACAAGCATTAATCTTAATTACAAAAATTTGTATTTAAAGATGCTCGTTTCATTGCATGCATTGCCCCATTTGTACGCTAAATGCCAATACCTAAGTAGCCGAAACCACATTCAAGTCTCAGAAGCTTAGACTAGATTGCATATTTAAGCATTTATGCAAAAATATCATAAACCGCCAGTACTCTGTGACATTAAAAGCCAGCAGGAATACCTAAATTGAAGTGTCTCCAAACGAAGCAAGTTCAATCACACATAACATGGAAGTAGTAATATTCATTTATTTCGAAATCGAAGACTTATAAACTGGAAAACACCTCACAGATGCCGGAGAGCTACTCCGACCGAAGCCAGGAAGCAAATCATCGAATAGAGGCACATCTTTATCCGCTTTCACTCTCTCGCTCTTCGCCTTTGTCTCGGACTCTTTCCTCCCCAGATTCCCAAGCAGATCATCAAACGGCGAGCTGTTCAGCGACTTATGCTTAGGCGGAGGAGGAGACCCCGAGACCACAAAAACATCGTCATACTTAGTGGCCGATGTAGCCGAAGAGCTCTTGATCCCAGGCAATCCACCGAAAAGATCGTCGTCGTAAACAGGCTTGTCAAAAACCGGCGGCTTCGGGTCCTTGAAAAAGGAGTCGTAATCAAACGATGACTTTTGTGCGCTAGTGGCTCCAGACTCGGAGGAGTATTTAGGGTGTCCACCGTAGACGTTGTTAAACAGGAACCCATCGCGATCTTGGTCGTCGAAAATTGAATTGGACGACGATTTGGAGTTGCCGGATAAGGATTGGGTAAAATCGGATCGTAACCCGTAATTCAAACCCGAAGAAGGGTTTCTAGGAGGTGCCATCGGGGCCGACTTGCCTTGAGGTTTGATCCCAAAATCTTTGGCTAACAAACCTGGAAAATCATCCATTTCAATTCGGATTCCCGGATCGAACCAGCGGATCTTACTAATTTCGTCGCTGATTTGCCGAATCGCTTTCGCCCCTAAATTTCAAATGAAGTTTAGATCTGAGTAAACATAAAGGAAAAAAAAGCAGGATGAGGAATCAATTGTCAAATAATTTTGAGCAAAAATATAGAGAATAATAATAATAATTTTAATTATTGTTTGTATTTGAAAAAAAAAAAAAGAACAAAAAAAAAAAGGGAGAAAGAAGGAGGGAAGGCGACAATAAAATACGTTTTGGCTGCTTCTAGCAACCTTTTTCCTCCCCATTCTTTCGCTTTCTCCCTTCCCACGTCTTCCCAATCCCGATTCTCAGACCTTGAAAATGTCGATATTTGTAAAAAAATCCACAAATGTTTTGAATGTTTGTGATTTTACCCCCACGCGCAAACATGAAATTTTGAAAAACCCCGTAAATTCCAAACATTGATTAATTTTGATAAAAGAAATCCCAAATTTTGAAAAATCATACCTTGGTATAATTTGTTTATAAGTTTAGAGTATTTATGGTGTATTTTTTAATTACATAATAAAATGTTTAATCCCCTTTACCCCCTTTCTTTAAAATCATGATTAACATGTATTATATATAAAATACAAATGCTTATAGTTCCAAACATTATCACTTTGAAATTTATGTTTCCATCCGTATCTAATCCAACTTTAAAATTAATATAATAAATTTTCATTTTTTATTTTTTTATTATTCAAATTAATTAAGATAATAAGAAAATAAAAGTAAATAAGATAAGTTCAAATTGATTTTAATTTTTTTATATTTAATTTATCTGAAACGATTTTTATATTCTATATTCTAACGACTATTAAATTTTAAGAAAAACGATAAGAATTCGAAAAATATTAAAAATTTATTATATTAATTTTTATTTTTCTTCGTATTCGAATAACTAATTATTCAAAAAGAACTTTTTTGGAAATAAATATAAATCAACTTTATTTTAAGAACCTTCTATATTTCACTAATTACAAAAATAATGTCATTACATTAATCTGGATTTTTCTATTTCATGATTAATAATAATGTTTTTATGATTATTTATTAGTTTATCTATGTCTTTTGATCTTACTTATTTTAATTTATAAATAGGCTCATTGCATGGTAGAGAATGAAAATTTTACTCTATTCATATTTCTTTTTTTATTTTGTAAATAAATTTCATAATATTACTATATTCATATTCTTTTTCTTCATTATTTTAATTTTTATAATGAAATAACATAAGTGGATTATTTATATATCTATATTTTATTTAATTACCTTTACAACAGAAAAAAAAGAAAAAGAAATAACCCTATCAAACAAGATTAAGCATGGGAATTTAAAAGAGCAAAAAAAAAAGCGAGCAATGCAAATTGAATGCGAATTTAATTTAATTTAATTAATATATATAATTATTTTTAAAGATGTAATATTTAATAAGTAATAAAGTTGAAATTATGCAATGAAAATGATGATTTTGTATTCATTTAATTTTTTTTTTCCCAAAGCTTTTATTTTTGTGTTAAACAGCCCCCAACAAATGCGCTAATTTTGTTTGGCATTGATGGCAAATAGACAAAGTGAAAACATCTCTATTATCTTTTCCGGTCCGGCAAAAGGCAGTTATGTTTGTCGCTAATTTAGTCTTCTTTTTTTTTTTTTTTTTTTTATTACTTTTCAGGTGTTTTTAAATCATGCTTTCATATATGTTTTATTTTTACCCATCAAACTTGATGACGCTCATGTGATTTTTATTTCCCTTTTTTTCTTTTTTGTTTGTTTTCTCTTTTACTTTTTCATGGTCATGTGATGTAACAATATTTTT
>JBBYHL010347805.1:0-22507 GCA_038381835.1 Adansonia madagascariensis
CGATCATGGAAAATAGCCTGCATGTATCGATACATTGAAGAATGTATCGATACATTTGGTCTAAAAACCCTCGAATGTATTGATATAATGAACTCCATTGTATCGATACATGTTGATATGTATCAATACATCTACTTTACAGAATGCTAGTTTTGGTTCTGGCATGGCCTAGTATTGATACATGAGTTCATGTATCAATACATATACTCATGTATTGATACATTTACACATTGTATCGATACAAATAGGGATATTTTGTATTTTTGGGTCGTTGAAGCATTGTATCGATACATGAGAACCATGTATCGATACATTCAAGCAAAATTATGAATTTTCCCATGTCCTTTATCCTTGAACACCTGGAACTATGTTCTTTGATGCCACATCTTTGCATTTCTTTTTAATATGATCGGTAAGCATTCTTGACCTCCTAAAAAAAAAACTTTTTCATCGGGTGACTTGCCCCCTTTCATGTCCATGCCCCAAATTGCTAAAAATTAGCCAGGACAAAAATAAGGTGTCTACAACTTTATTCGTGACATCTACTTAGTCTAAAGTTTTACAATAGTACAGATAAGAAATCTATTTGGACTTTTTTATAACTTTTCTAAGAAATCTATTTGGACTTTTTTATAACTTTTCTAATTGAGTCATGATACCAACTGAGTCACTTTATAATAGTAGCATATATATACACCCCCTATAACATAATTAAATTATATGAACTGCTATAATTCAAATAAGGAGAGTGTCCTAGGTATGAGAGAAAATAAGGAAATAGAAAATCGGTTCAAATCGTATTGTTTAGCTTAATTTTTATTTAATTAGATTTGGGTGATAATTAAAATATTTGGTTAGATTTGATTTTTAGTTCATTAGTTAAAAAACTGCAATTATTCAAACCAAACCAAATTTTATTTTTTATAATATTAAAAATAAATATTTATTTTTAAATAAGTGAAAAAAACTGTAAAATTACTGCAAAAGAGATTTTTAAATTCCTATGGGTTGAATCGATTCGAGCAAGCATAATTTAGTTTAATTTTTTTAAAAAACCCTAGAAATTAATTTTTTTATCAAAACAAAACCGAACTATTATTTCCTCTAGTGAGGTAGCTAAATGAAAAGGAAGAATAAATCATAATCGATGTTTCTAAAGAGTAAAATTGTTAGTGAAATCTTTAAATTTATAAATGTTATTATCAAGACTTGTACATTAAGAAAATTAAAAATTTAATTAAAAAAACTTAAACCCACTTAATAGAAAAAATATAAAACTATCAGCGTATGAAAAAAAAAGAACTCAAATTAACATGGTAGTAATTGATTTTGATAATAGAATGCATGATTTTTTTATACGATTTTTTTTTTCATTTTTAGGATATGATTTTTCTCTTTTGGGCTTTTTTTGGTAATAACCTTGTATTAAAAAGTTGGAATTTATCACACTCAGCTTGTGAGAATTTTTTTTTTTTAAATTTATTATATTTTGGATAAAAATAGGTAAAATTAAAAAAATAAAGAAGTTTTGTTAGTGAGTAGTTAGTTTTGAGTGGATGGTTATTTTTTAAAATGTGAAAAACCTAAATACCTCTATTTTATTTTATAAGTAATTTAATATTTTTAGTATTTTCTTTAACTGATTTAGTATCACTTGACTTCTGACACAACTTAGTCAAGAACTACATATATATAGTATAGATACTACTAATAATCGGATAAATGTATAAGAATTTGTCATTGTAAAATTGGTCATGCAATAATCTATTTTATTATGTATAACCTTCATGTTAAACTCTAATATTGATATTTTCAAAATTTAAGTTTGGTTTGGTTAGTAATTTTATTTTATATCAATGTTAAAAAAATCTAATCAAATATGTAGACTTGTTGAACAAAAACTAGTTATCTATTTGGTTCGATACATATCATAAATGGAAAATTTTCTAAACTAGTGAAAAAACAATTGAATAAATAAAAGTCTATTTAAAACTTTTTTTAAAATAAAAATTTATCATATGCAAAGAGATTTGACAATATTTATTTAAATGCACAAATTCAATTCCAAATTTTCACTCCTTTTTATTGAGTTTTGCATCTTTCTCCTAACTGCAGAAATTCCATTTTAGAAAACTTACCATTATTTTTCTCTATTAAGAATTCAATCAGACTAAGACAATCTTGTAAAAGGACACATCTTTATAAGGCCTTTTGCCCCCTTGCTAATGCTTTACTTATGGATTTTTGGTTTTCAACTTGCTAAAACTCTCAAATTGCAGCTAACCCTTTTATAGTCCAAATAGCTAACTTAATCCAATTTGACTCATATTGGATCATATTTAAGTAAAATATTTTTTAATTTGGATCAATTCGACTCACTCGAATTATTGTTTATCTAATAATTTTTTATTTAAACTTAATTACTAATATTAATATAAGGATACTTCTAAAATTTTTTATATTATTTTAAACAATGATATGGGGTTTTGAGCCAGCAGAGGTTTGGATAAGAAAAAAATTTGAGCCACTACCCAACCCATGGGTATCTCTAACTGGGGTAGATTAGGATTCAAATTTTAATAGGCTTCTTTGTGAAAAAAGTTCTTTTTACGAGTTCCCAGCAAAATAGGGCAATCTATCAAAAAAAAAAAGAATAAAGAAAAGAAAAGAAGAGAAAAAAAGAAAAAAAAGAAAAAAGAGGAAAACGAATGAAGTTCTAGGGTGAAAACCCGAAAAAGGACAATCTACAACAAACTTAAAGGCTTTGAAATTACTCCTAAATTGACAAAAGTAGCCACCCAAGGAAAAGAACTCTTCCATGCTAATCCAGAAATGATCCTAAACCTTTGGAAATTTCACGGCATTAGCAAAAGATTGAGTTCAATGCCTAAATATATGCTATCAAGATAACCTTTTAGAATTTTCTTGTCTAGCCTTAAGAGTTGGTGCTTACCAAAAGCCTTTCAAATTAACCTCTCGAAACTTAGTGTTTACTAGCATTATTTTAACACCTGTTGAACTAGTTTATTTGAAGATTAAAAAGATGTTACAACTTAGTTGTCTTCCTTTCAAAGAATTCCTATAAAAGGAACATCCACCTAAAATTGGTCTTGATAAACCTCACCTTGTTTTATCAATTTCTTCAGGACAAATTTTAGTAGTGCCACATTCTTTGTTCCTCTGAATTCATTTTCTCATTCCATTCAAAGTTGTCCTAAACGGTGATCATCAATCATAAGAAAGCTTTATCATTAAAAGGTGGGGATGGCATGTCTATTATCCTCAATATTAAAAAATTCATGGTTGAAGTTATTCTGAAATTTTCATAGATTTTGATCAAGTAGATTCTTTCCTAGGTTAAAATGAGAAGGTGATCTCATTCCATAAATCTTGGAATTTAAATAAATTGTGATAGTTCTCATGATTTCAAGGAAATATGTAAATGTTCTTCAAGCAACGAAATGTTGACTCTTATTCAATTACATAAGTAATATCATCAAATTGATAAATACTAATATGCTATTTGGTGATTTTTTAGGAAAAATAGAATAATTCTTAAATTCTTATAGTCAAGTTTAGGAGAAAGATTTCCTGGGGCAAACATAAGATAGCCCTTTAACGATTTAACCCTTCAACTCCAAGTATAGAAGGAAGCCTTCAACTTCAAGTTTAGGCACAGGCTTCCTTTGCCAAAATGAAAGAAATATCAATGATATTTTTTGAAGATGCCTTTAACTTCAAGTAAAATCTCAAGCCCACTTCACCAAATGAAAAAGAAATATTTGTTACATTTTCTAAAATACCTCTAATTCCAAAATAGGCTAGATTAGAGATTGTCCAATATAAATAATACATTTGTTACATTTTTCAGATGAAATGCACCCGTCTCTTTTCCTTGACCAATTTCTGACATTCTAAGACTTATTGAAAGGTCATAAAATAATAAATAATATAATATAATAAAAATAATAAAAAAAAGGATGATTTTTAGGTGTTAAAAAAGGTTTGAAATGCCTAGGGATCATCTTAAAAAATATAAAAAGTCATTTCATGAAATTCACGAAGATATATTAAAACTTTCATTAATGTGCTGATAGATCATCGAGTTTTGATGGTCTTAGGCTTGGAACACACAATCGTATCGATACGGGGCCATGTTGTATTGATGCAATGCCCATTGTATCGATGCAATGCCCATTGTATCGATACAATGTGCCCTTGTATCGATGCAACATTGTGATTTTCATGAATTTTTTGTTTTGGAAGCAATTGTATCGATACAAACACCAAATGTATCAATAACGCATGACATTTTCTGCCATAAACAAGCTTTTCACCTAAGTTTTCTTATATTTCACCTTTCTAATGAACTTGATCTCTCTATAACCATGTGAGAGGTCCTTCATTAACATTTTTTCATTGAAACATAAACATGAGAACTACCCACATAGCTTAAGTTGTTAAAGATTGAATAAGCTTAGAATATATAAGTTTAATGTTCTAATTTTGCTTAGGAACTAAATGGCATCTAGTTTGGTTTCTTCTTAACCTTTTTGAGTATATTTCAGTTAGAATTCAATGAGGTGCCATTTTCTGTTAAAGTTAAAAGCTCTTTTTTGCATGGAACTAAGATATGGCCATTTGGAGTGAAGGTTTTTCTTTGATGGCATGTAGCTAAGATTGTCCAGCAAATTTAATTGAAATCATAATCCATTTAGAAGGGTTTCAATCCTTGATCAGATCACCTAGCCATATAGAGAGATTGCTTGCAAGCAAGCTTCTTGGCTTATGAAGATGTGACAAACTTGCATGAGGATGAAATGATTAACTAAAAGGGATTTTAAACACTTGGGGGCATTCTTGGAAAAGGGATTATAGAAGTTTTCAATTGAAGAATAGAAATAAAAGAAAAAAGAGAAAAAAAAAAGAAAAAAAGAAAAAAGGAAAAAAGATAACTTCAAGTTTTGCATAAGGTGGTTTTCTTTCATTTACACATAATTTGTTCCTTTTTATGAGAGCCTGATGATCCTAAGCTATGCTTGAGTGATGGTTTGAGCTAAGGTGTTAAAACCAAACCATGGCTAATCTTGAGCTATGACTTAAAATTGTGTATTTTGCTTTTCTTTGATTTCTTTTGTTAAAAGTTCTATAATAATCAAGTTTCAATCAAGAAAATTTGTTTTAAAAATGTTTTATACCAAGTCTTCTAGCTTTTATGTGATTTTTTTAAAGTTAGCTTTATTTTGGCTCTTTATGCTACTTATATGTTATTCCATATATGATACTTCTAGTTTTTGTTCTTTCCATGCATTATTGTCCTTAATCCCATGTTCATGCATTTTTTCATGAAAATACTATGATTATGGCAACATCACTATGCGTGTTAGCATACTTATGCATTTTCATGTTAATGGGCTTTTTATGTTTAAAATCATATATGACATGCATTCTATGACATTTCATGCATTAGAATAATGATTCATATGTCCAATGCACTTTCTATGAGAATATGTGATTATAACCGTACCACTAAGCATGATATTAAATCCATGCATGTTCATGTTGATGTGGTCTTTTACGAGTAAAAATCACGTCTAATGCATAGTTGTATGTTTGTTGATGGAAAATGACGTTGAGACGTGCATTTAAGACTATTAGAAACTTTTAGGGACTATTTTGTAAATTTTCCATGAGGTTTCATACTTATAGGGATCATTTTGTAGCTTTCTTGCACTTTAGGGTAATTCTACTCATATTCCATGATTTATGACCATTCATATGATTTCTTGTGTTTTAGGGTCATTTATATCATTTGCCTTGATCTAGGGACTTTTATACAATTTTATGAATTTTGGGATTATTTAGGTCATTTTCCATGATCTAGGGACTTTCATGTAATTTTATGAATGTCGAGGTCATTTGGATCATTTCCCATGATCAAGGGACTTTTACGCAATTTCATGTATGTTGGGTTATTAGGTCATTTTCCATGATCGAGGGATTTTTATGCAATTTCTTGTATGTTCCAGTCATTAGGTCATTTTCGATGATCTGGGGGCTTTTATGCAATTTCATGTATGTTGGGGTCATTATGTCATTTTCGATGATCTAAGAACTTTTATGCAATTTCATGTATTGATGGGTCATTAGGTCATTTTCTATGTTCTAGGGACTTTTATTGCCAATTCATATATGTTAAGCTGTTTTGGGTCATTTGCTATGATCTAGGGATTTTCATGCAATGTCATGCATTTGAGAGATATTTAAGTCATTTTCCATGACTTGGAATTATTATGCAAAGTTCTAAGCATTTAAATCATTTTATATAATTTAAGGACAATTTCATAATGTCCATGTAGGTTAGGTCCATTTAGATTATTTTCCATAATCAAAAGATCATTTTGCAATTTCATATATATTACCTGGAGTCATTTTCAGATACTATGCCAAAAATTAAATATATCTATATATGTGGACTATAATATATATTTTAAAAAAAAGAGGCAATATCTTCGAGATAAAATAGTCTATAGGTATGTTTCCAATATATGGAACTTACTTACTTCATCGATTATTTTAAACAAAGAGATGTTGTCTTTAAATAAGTAAATCAAAATTTTTGATTTCCTAAAAATTAAAACTTTCGTATTCCTCCAGGTTTTTGGGAGGGTGTAAAAAATATTTTGATTCCCAAAATACGTAAAACCCAATTCACTTAAAATAAAAATAATATTAATCAGAAATAATTTAAAAAATATGAATTATATTTAAATATTGAAAGTTTAAAACCAACCATAATCAAAACTTTAGTTAGCACATAATTAATAAGTACCAATTTACGGGCGTTGTGTTAACATGTAATAATAAGTACCAATTTACGGGCATTGTTAGAGGGGACGTGTCTCACTCCATGCATAACCGACTCCTAAATCCTTTTCACGTGAATCTCTAGTTATTAAGTGGACTTCAGAGTTTGTTTTCAAGGGTTTCATAACCATCCGAATATGAACCAATAGGTGACTGATCTAACCTAACCAAAAATAAGATTGGTGGCAATTCTGATAAATTGGAGAAGCGATTCATCTGATAATCAAGTCATGTCCAACATGAGAAAATGAAATAGAAAATTATTTGTTTAAGTTTGGCATGTTGGATTTGCATTTGGCACATTATGACACCGATAGGCTTTCACTAGCCTAGACAGAGGCTAAAACCTTAAATGGAACAGCTATTTCACTGTCTCCTAAATAGGTTTGGTGCTCATTATGGGCCCATGTCATAAAATGCACATGGATGGTGTCTGCGAAGGAATAGCAAACCCTTTTGCAACTCATACTTTTAACATAAAACTCCTATCCTAAATTCCCCATATAAAAAATAAACAAAGGGATTAGTGAAAAATATGAATAATTTATGCAAAAATTTCTCTATAAATCAAAAAATGGTTTTTTAAGTTTTTTTTGGGAAATATCAGGAATTATAGTTAATCAAAATTTAATTAAAATGTAATTAATTTTAGGCCAGAATCTCTAACTACTCCCTCATAGAGCTGCTAGCTATCATAACATGTTGAATGCGAATCCAACATGCTAGACTTTGATGGATAAATTTCCTTTTTCCATTTTTCCTATTTTTATCGAGAACTAATTGATAGACCAAATTGTTTGCTTGACTTAACCCAAATGGTCTTCGCGAAATGACCATTTGACTTAGAGTCACTAACAATCTATTTGGAAATTTGAGTTGGTCACCTACCGAAATTTATTTTTTGAGGGTTATGAAACCTTCGAAAATAAACTCAGAAGTCTAATTAATCCAAAGATTCATATGAAAAGGGTTTTGGAGTTGGTTATACACAAAGTGAGACATGTCCCTTCCATGATGCTTGTAAATCAAAACCTATTAATTATCTATTCACTTAAATCTCAATTGCAAATAGTTTTAATTTTTCGATATTTAAGCATAATTCTTGTTTTTTAAGATTATATGCTATTCATATTATTATTTCCATTTTTATGTAAATCAAGTTTCCACATACTTTGAAAATCAAAATATTTTTTGCATTTCCCTAAAAAATTTAAAGGAATACAGAAGTTTTATTTTCTTAGGAAAAATTAAAGATTTACTTGTTTAAATAGGGTATTCCTTTGTTTAAAATAATCGATGAAATAACTTTCATATCCTAGAAACACACTTATGGACTATTTTAACCTAGGGATATAGACACCTAATTTTGTTTGGGCCTTGATGTAAATGTTCCATGGCATTATCAAGGCTAAATGTCCAAGTTCGGAACCAATTCCTATCATCTTGAGCTAAGGTAAGGTTGTTTAAAATATATATTAAATAAAACTTGGTTCATATGCTTATTTAATTTATTTATTTGGGCTTATTTTATTTAATCATGTTAGGCTAAATTTACATAAAATTTTAATTAAGGTTAGGCCTTGCTTATTTAAATAAAATGTTATCCATAATCATATTATTTTAATTTATTTGGACTTATTTTATTTAATTAGGTTGGGTTAATTTGATTTTTAAAGGCCCACTTAGCTAGGATGGTAGGACATTTTATGGCATAATTTGGTTTAATGAAAGGCACTATTGGGATTTACATATTGGATTAGCCAATGGGGGAGAGACTTGGTCCCCTAATCTAGTGCTTCAACCAATCATGGGTTAAAAGCACACAAATGGTACTTAGTGACTCATTATTTATCAAGACAAAATATATAATATAGCCCTCCTCATAGGTTTAGTTGGCTTGCCAATATATCCTTTAAAGGAAAATTTCCTTTTGCAAAATAAGGGGACAGAGGTTGCATGAAAAAGTAGAAGGGCTAAAGCAAAATTGAAAGAAAAAAGGCTTTAGCTTTAGTTTGAACAGTAAAAAGACAAAAAGAAAGCAATTGAAATGGCAAAGCGGTGGCCGAAAAAGAAAGCAAAGTAGAAGCAGGGAAGGCCACAAAATAAAAGCAAAGAAAATAGATTAAATTTAGGAGGTATGTTCCATAACCCCTAACCTTATAAGGCTATTAGTGGGGTTGTTCTTCTTAGATCTTGTATGTGTTAGTTATTAGCATGAAATATTATGATATTATTTCACAACCTTGCATTTTCATGTTTCATTATGAGCAGGTTATATTTTGATAACATATTGCATGCCATTCAAGTATGTGTTCATTTTGTATCCATTTTTAAATGTCATTGTTGATCCATGCCTTGATATTATCATGAAATAATCTATAACGTTCCCGAGCTCATCTTGCTTATTATTGGGTTGTTCATGCAATTTCTTGCATTTTAAGTATGAGATGCTTGCTTAAATGCAATTGATGTGGAGTTTATTGTGCCTTGATGATTAACGCCATGGTTGCTTGTTTGGTCCGTGATATGCTTAATATAATGCTTGTTTAATATGTGTTCAAAATTGGATTTTATAAAACCAAGCTCCCTGAAGGCTATGGTTAATCCAAATTAATGGGCTAATCATTGTTCTTGATTTTTAACATTTTGATGCTCCAATCTTAGAGCAAAATCAAGCTATTATGTTTGGATTCAAGGTCCAATGAAACCAAATAGAAACTGTTTTTGAGTCAACAAAATTAGTTTGCCACCTGTTTGATAAAATGTCTTTGTCTTGAGTTTTATCATTGTTGTTGCTAAGGCATGGTTAATGGGTGTTCTACCATCCCATTTGTCTAAGACTTTAGAATGAACCTTTGAAGTCACTATCAAGGACCCTTAGTGTCAGGAATTCATATGTCCGTAACCTGAATCGAGTCTAGGAAAGTCGACAACCAAAAACTACTTTATTTTAAGCTACTTACAGTAGCTAACCCAACTTGAAAAAATTATTTTCAAGCCCTAAATGAGTTTTCTAAAATTTTCTAGTATTTTTTCTTTGAAGGATATCAAATTATCTTTCCAATGAGATTTTGTTTGCCTCCAAGTGAGCTTGGATGAGGGAGATATGATTTTTTGAGCATGAACTGTCTAGAACCCTTAAGACTAGCGATTAGACTTCATTACAAGCCACTTTTTCCCTTGAAATGATATTTTCTGGACTTCTTAAATAATTTTTCTAGAAACTACATGAAATTCACTTTTGACTCATAGAGTCTGTGCGAGTCCAAGGCATTTTTTGATGTTTGCTACACCTATTCCCCTTGGACTTGCTGTCGGTGCTAAACTGAGTTTGATTTAAAAATTATTTTCTCCTAAAAAGAGATTTTTAGTTTTTTTTTGGAATATTTTTATATTAATCCTTCTCGAGCTACCTTTCTAGTTATATCTTATTTCCCCCTTAAAACTTTTGAATGAACTTAGAATAAATTCAAAACACAGACAATGTGAAGCTGTCCCTTGTTTTTTGTCTCAGTTAATAATTTCCCCAATCTCCTGTTCGAGGTAATCAAATTCCTCAAAATGAATCCAACTAGTGCCTTAATAATTTTTGGAGTCATACGTTGGTCTCATTAGTCTTAGATCAAGGTACCAATTATTTTTAAAAAAATCAATTTAACCCTTTCTATAATTTTCAATTTTAATCTATAATTCATCTTTTCCCTAAAAGTACTTTTTCTAAAAATTACCATATTTATCATTAACTTATATTTTTCAACCTCATTTTTCAACAAATCACCAAAAATCATTTTTTTCTCTTTCCCGAGTATTCCATACTTTTCAACCAAACCTCAAGTTTGATGCCTTAACCGTCCCATGAATCCAAGTGCATCTTAATGTTGTTAATTTGTTTATTGCTAGATAACTAATGACAACTATGAGATACATCCCAACTAACCCCACCTTCCATATTTGTGTGTTTTTTTATGCAATATTTATCATATTCCTTTATGCCTTACTAAAATGTTTTCATTTTTTGGTGACAGTTTTACATTCAATTTTTAAACTAAATTCCTTACAAATTATCGAGGCAATGTTTTCATGTCAATATCCCTTTAGTACTCGACATGGAACATCCTTTTTTCATTGAAATTCGGAAATCATTTTATGAAAAACTTTATGTTACTCACCATTTTGGGATGCATAGAAGAGTTCAAATATTGCCAAAACTCGAATTTATTATTTTCAAAATTGCATCATAAAAGGGGATTAGACAAAAATAACGACAATATAAACCAAACAAAATAAAAAGTGAGATAATTTATGCCTAGATGATACTGATTTAAGGCGTTATTGGGGTGCCAATCCTTTTCCATGTGTAATCGACTCTCGGACTTGCTTATCGATCTCTAGTTCACATAGACCATAAAATTGGTCCTTTAAGTTTCATAACTCAAAATACCAATTTTCACCCCTAGACCAAGTGGTGATTTGCCATTTTAATAGGGGATTATTGTTTACACTACGTATTACAAAAAAAAAAAAAAATAAAATGATGAAAAAGTTGAATTTGTTCCTTTGTGTTCCTAGTTCTTAGGTGACTTCTAAAATCAGGTATGGCTTTAAATATGCAAGTTTATATGGATCACTACATGAGGTATGTGTTTAACATCTAAATAGGTTCTTGAATTGCTTCCCAAGTTCGAAAGGTACTAACAAGGTACCTTAATCATTGGCTATCTTAGGTTTTTGTCAGAAAGGGTTGAATTTGAGTAAGAGTATTTTCTATGCCTATGCCAAGGCTAACACCTTGGGAAAGAATAGGAATTTACGTATGGTAGGTTTTTCTCTAGCCTAAACAAAGGCTAACACTGTAGTAGGCAGAGTTACTTTACCCTATCCCAAATAGGTTTGATACCCATAATGAGCCCTTGTCATTAAATGCACGTGAATAGTGTGTGAAGGAACAAACAAACCTTTTTATGGCTTAACCTTAAAAATGAAAACTCTATCCTAAATTCCTTATAGAACAAATAAACAATAAGGATTAGTGAAAAATATGAACCAGTTATGCAAGAATTTCCATGTAGAACAAAAATAATTTTCTTTCAAAAATATCAATAATTATAGTTAAATACTAGTTGAAACCAAATTAATCAAAATTTTAGTTAATAGCAATTAATTTAGGCCTGATTCTCATGGAGTCCCCGAGTTGTCACAACATGCCAAGGTGCGATCTAACACATTGGACTTAAATGGGTAGATTTCTTCTCTTTTTCTTTCATGTTGGGGACTGAGTTGTCAAGTGAATTGTACACTTAACATAACTCTAAGCAGCCATTATAAAATAACCGTTTGTCTTAGAGTTGCCACTAATCTCTTTGGCTATGTGAGTTCTGTCACCTTCTAGAATTCATCTTTTGAGGGTTATGAAACACTTAGAACAAACTCCAAGGTCTATGTTATAACCAGAGATCATGTGAAAGGGGTTTGAGAGTTGATTATATGCAGAGTGAGACATATCCCTTTCGTGACACCCTTAAATTTGTATCTATTAATTACGTGTTATTTTAAGCCTTAATTTTTAATTAGTTTTGGTTACCAGCATTTAATCATAATTCTTTTATTAAAAAAAATTCAATTGAATAATATGGGAGTAAATCAGCTTTTTAGCATTTTCAAAATTAAAATATCTTTCACATCTTACTAGAGAAACCGAAGGAATATGAAAGCTTTTATTTTTAGGAAATTTGAAAATTTTGATTCTATGTGTTTAAGGAGGGTATTCTTTGTTTAAAATAATTGATGAGATGACTTTGATATAATGAAGCACACCTATGGAATATTGTAACTCAAGGATATTGCCTAGATTTTAGAAAAACATAAATTTCATTAATTAATTAAAAAAATTGGTCTAAGAACTGTTTCAATGGAAGATATGAAACTAATCCTAATGACTTAATTTCTACAGAAGGTAAGAAACTTAAACAAACTAGGCTTAATCTTAGCAAAATGTATGGACCTAAACTTAAAGACTCGATTTTTTCCATAAGTAGGAAACCTAAGCATAAATAAGGCCTAGTCTTGATGAATAGTATAGATCAAAGCCTAAAAGACTCCGTTTCTATGGAAACTAGGAAATTAAACTAAACTAAAACCCGGTCTTGGCAAGAGATATGAACTTAAGCCTAAAAGGCATAATTTCTACGAAAAGTATCAGCCTAACTAAATTAGGATCCGATCTTGATGGAAGGTATGAACTTAGCCTAGTGACTCGACTTTGGTGGAATTGACAATTACCCTAAATGGGTAAATTTAGCCTTAAAAATGACCTAAATAACGAAAATTGCTAATAGATCTTCAAACTTTTCAATATTACAATATTACCCCTTTATGGTTTAAAAATGCATGGAATGAACCTAAATGACCAAAACACCATACATGTGTGACTTATATTGAAAATCACTTAAACAACCTTATTATGAAACATTTGCTAAATGCTCTCTAAATTTTCAAAAATAACAAAATGTTGCCTACATGATTCAAAATGCATGAAATGCTCCTAAACATGTCTAAAATGCATGGAGAGTGTGCATAATGAACCCTAGACAATTTGGCTAAGCATGGATGGCCTTGAAAAAAATTTTCATAATTTGATTTTAATCCCTAAAGTTTGGCTAAGTTATAAAATGGCCCAAATTCATGTAACTAACTTGGAAAATTGCAAATCAAGCCTTAGCGTATTCAGCCAAGTTTTAAAATTACCCTAAATCAACCAAAAAATTTTGGGATTTTTGCTATTAGGTCCTTAAATATTTTAATTATTTCAAAAACAACTTTAAAAGCCTTAAAAATAAAAAGGAAAACACCAAAAATTTTCCTTAGGATTCGGCCATCCTAAAAAATTATTCAAATTATTTTCATGCTAAAATCCATTCATGAATGACTTTAAAATGAAATCTAAGGTGACTCAGTGGACATACATGTAGAAAAATGTGCCATTTCAATCAAAATTCATATTGAAGACAATACGTATACCAAATCTAGAAAAAAATGTCCTTGGATAATAAAATAAAATTAAATGAATGCATGCATGCATGCATGCATGATGAAACATGAACATGGTATAAAACAAATGGAATCAGCATAAAAACAAGGAAAACATCAAATGAACATGTTTAGAAAACATTAAAGTGAATTTTTGGTTCAAAAAATCTTATTTTCATAGAAATTGAAACCATTAGTAGTAAATAAATCAAGACTTTGATCATTGCTCTTTAGACTTAGCATGAAAACCATAGGCTTAATGTTCACCTAAGCATACTCAATGTAGACACCTAATTTCGTTTAGGCCTTTTTTCTAATAATCCTAAATATCCGAGATTGAAACCTAAAGACAATTGCCTTGGTAAAAGGTCAACCTTTTCCAAGCAGACTAGGCATTTTGAAAACCTTTTTATTCATGCCTAAGTGGTCGCATGCACACGTGACAGAAAAAGTGATTTTTAGGGTCATAAAAAATAAATCTCGAATAAAAAGGACAAATATTCAAGAGAAAAATGAGTTTCTTAAAATTTTTTTGATAAATTCTAAAATTTGTATCTGTGGATGACATCATAGTCAAATTTCTCAATTTTAGAAAATTTTTAAGATTTTTTGTAAGACTTGGGAAGTTGAATGTCATATATTTATACTGACACCCGAGTAGAATTTATGCCAATACTCCAAAAAATAAAAGATATTCAAGAAAAAATTTGCATTGGCATTTGTACCATAAGGTGTCAAATTGCTAATTTATGCATTGATTTTGAATTTTTATACAGTATCGTGAGTATTCTACTCATGAAAATTTTCCCGATAAAATTTGTTTCAGATTTCAAAATTTCATATTTATTATTTCATAAACTAATATTTTGAAAATATTCTGAACTCAATTCATTTTTATAAGTTTAAATTTATATTTTGGAATTTTCTCATTTTCAAAATACGAACTTATCTTTTTATAAAATTTTCCTAATCTAGAATTTCTAAATCTCTTTAAACATTTTCACTAAATTCATATAATTTTAGTTTTTGAAACTTTAATTTATTTTATGAGTTCCTCATTTTTTTAAAATATAATTTCCCCTATAAGGATATTTGCTTGTAAATTTTTACGAGTTTGAATTTTTAATTGCCTTTTTCTTATATATACAATTTTTTCAAAAATTTCTTTTAGAATTTTTATATGGGAACTTTATTAATTTCGTTTTTTAATGGGCCAAAATTTTATTTTTTTTCCAATTCATGGGCTTTAAAACCCAATAATTTTCTCGATAGGCCCAAAAAGCCCATTAACTTTTCTAACAAGCCCAATGAGCCCATTTTACTTTCCAACAAGCCTATTTTGATTAAATTTTACTTTGTGAATTTTTTTGAATACATAATTTTTTATTTGTTACAATTTTATCCCTATAACTTATTATCTATTTGAGATTTTTTTCAAGTCATCTTCAAGATGATGCTGAGTCATGCATAATGACTCACACAAAATGAAAAAACATTAATTTAAACTTTTTTTCAAAAAGTAAAAAAATAGAAAAAGTAAAAAAATAAATAGAGGAAAAAAATCAATGGCCATTCAGCTAAGCTGTATTTCAACCAAGTTTGGCCCAATCCTCCCATATAAATAAACGGGGTGGAAGTTTCATAAAAAAATGGCTTCTATAGCCAAATTTGGTAAAATTTCTTAAGAATTTTCAAGTTTTATCAAATTTTCAAGGCTTTAAAGGTAGTTTGTTTCTAGCTTATCTTCTTCATTTTCCATCAATTTTCTTCCTTTTAGTGAGCTTGATGATCATTTGTGCTTATGTATTTTGATCCATGTTGAAAGGCCAAATGTAAAAGCGATGAACAAATTCCTTGATTTAGTTGTTAAATTTGTTTTTTCTTAACAAAAATTTGGTTTTTATCAAGAAAACATGTTTCTGTGGATATACTGTATATTTTATCATGCGAATATGTTCATGATTATGTTATTTTCCTTGGTATTTTCATGTGAATATTTGATAAAATATGTTTATATGTCCATATTTCATGATTTTATACATGTTGATGATGATGTGAGGTTGGTAGAAATTAAGATATATGTTGATTATTCATGTATCCATGTTTTCTCAGATGCTAATGATGGTTGTAGCCTCTAATGAAAAAAATTATTTCTTGATTTCTTGGTATTATGGATTATTTTGTAATATTTGAAACTTGTAAAGGCTTAAAAATAATTTTCCCAATTTTCTGAAGGCCTTGGAAGCATATTTCCATGCTTGGCCGAACCCAACTTAGATGATTTTGTGATATTTTGATTTTTTTAGGATATTTTGTAAATACAAAAATCTTAGGTCCTAAATTTTAAAAATGAAAAATTTTGTTTCTAGGCCCTACAAGCTTGGTCGAGAGCTTCATGGACTCCTATAGGTGCATTTAATGCATTTTTTACATGTATAAGTGCATAACAACCATTTGTTAGCCTTTTAGGGCTTTTATGTAATTTTAAAAAGTTTAAGGATTTATTTGTAAAAATTGAAAAAAATTATTTTAAGGCCATGGCTTCTTGGCCAAATATTTCTTATTATTTTTGGTATGTTTTCCATGTTGATTTTGATAGATTTGATGTTTGATTTTTTATTTTAAATCATATAGGGACTAAATTGCAAAAATTGCAAAATTTTTTCCAATGCCATCCAAGCTTGGCCGAATTACTTGTAGACCTTTAGGGGTTGTCTTTCATGCATTTGTAACATGTTTGAATGCATTTCATACATTTTAATTCATTAGGGGCCTTTCTGCAAATTTAGGGACTTATTTGCAAAAAAAGCAAAACATTGTTCCAAGGATAAGTGTAGTTGGCTGAATCCTTTTAAGGATATTTGGAGTTTTCCATATTAATTTAGATTTGTTTGATATTTGATTTGGTGTTTTATTTCATGTAACGACTGTTTTGTAAAAAACGAAAAAGTTTAGTGACTATTTTGTAAAACTTTACATTTTAGGGTTAAAATGGTCTTTTCTCATATCTAATTACCCATCTAGGGCATTTTTGTCACTTACAAACATTTCTAGCATTTTTAGCCATTTTGGGGCTAAAATGCCATTTTGAAAAATTTATGGACTATTAGTAGTTTTTGCATTTTAGGTCAATTTTGCTATCTGAATTACCTATTTAAGGTAAAATTATCATGTCCTGTCACTATAAAGCCATTTAGGGTTACCGAGATGCTTTCACGATAAAGTATACCTAGGGACATTTTAATAATTTTCCTTAAAAAAGACTCCTCTATGATTACTAGGATATTTCTATGACTCTAGAAAAAAACCATCCTTTTTTATACCGAAGTGCTTGTCATTTCAAGTGGCTTTGTTTAAAATGACAAATGGCCATCTTTCTCTATCCTTTTGTAGATATATAAAATTATTTCCCTGTGCAGTCCCTTTTGAGCCTGATAATTTATTTTCTTTGTTTAAACCTTAATCAAGTATCACCCTCCCACTGGGAGGCAAGTTCAACAAAGCTTTAAGATCAACAAGGGCGAATTCCATTCTCAAGTTACAAGAAAAACAAGTCAATTGTCACATGATAAATTTTAAAAATCGATGAAATTTCAAATTTCAAGTTTCCTTAAAGTAAAGAATGAAGAAAGTTCAAATCTCAAGTTTCTTCAAAGTAAAGAATGAAGAAAGCAAGATATGGTAAGAAATGAAGAAATGAAAATGTATTTTGTCTTTGAATTGAGAAAAATGAAGATGAAGAAATCAAAATTGAGAAAGCAATGAAGAAACAAAAACGTATGTTCATCTTGAAAGATATGTTGAATCAAATTCCTCCTAAAAAAAATGACCCTTGATTCAATTACCTTCAAATAGTGATTTAGGCATATTTATCCTTTCTTTCTAAACCTTGAACCATGGCTTACATTACATACCTACAAAAGTCTATTTTAATCAAACATAGCTATTTGAGCTGTTGAGCCATTCCTAGGAAGTCCTTCAAAAATCCATCTTTTTGGATTTTTTGAGTCCTCTAGAATATGATGGAGCAATCAATCAAAAAAGAAAAAGAACAAAAAAGAAAGACCAAAAAAAAGAAGAAAACAAATAAAGTTCTAGGGTGAAAACTCGAAAAAGGCAATCTAACATAAAGGATTTGGAATTGCTTATAAACCAATAAATGTAGCCTCCGAAAGAAAATAATTCTTTGTTGTTAATCAGAAATGATTCCAAACCTTTGGAAATTCCATGTCTTAAGCAAAGGGTTGAATCAAATGTCCAAATATAGGATTGATTCAAGATAACTTTTCAAAATTTTCATGCCTAACCTTGAGAATTGATCCTTACCAAAGGCTTTCCGAATTAACCCCTTGAGACTTGGTGTTTATTAGCACTAGTTTAGCACTTTTTAAGCTATTGTATTTGAAGATTAAAATAATTATATAGCTTGATTGTTTGCCTTTCAAGAAATTCCCATAAAAAAGAATATTACACCTAAATTTAGTTGGGATGAACCTCGACTTTGTTGTACCAATTTCTTCTAATTAAATTTTAGAAGTGCCACCCCATTTGTGCCTCTAAATTCTTCATCCAATTCAAAAATATCCTAAATGGTAATCATCAAACAAAAGAAAGCCTTAACATTAACAAATGAAGATATAGCATATCTATTATCCTTAATATTGGAAATTAATGGTTGAAATCACTCTGAAATTTTCATAGCTTTTGATTAAGAAGATTCTTTCCTAGGATAGACTGAGAAGGTGACCATGTTTTGTAAATTCTGGAATTTAGATGAATTTTGATACTTTTCATGATTTCAATGGAAGTATATAATATGCTTCGAGTGATGAAATATTAACTCTTATTTAATGGCATAAGTTGTATCATTTAATTGATAAACACTAATTCGATATTTGGTAACTTTTTAGGAAAAATTGAAAAATTTTTAGATTATTGAAGTCGATATTAGAAGAAAGATTTCGTGGGCCAAACATGAAATTGCCCTTCAAGGATTCAAACCTTTAACAACATATCAAGTGAAAAAGAAATTGGCAACAATAAGGCTCAGATTGATGAGGCCTTGCTAATACATAACAAGATTAGCCCCCATGATATTTGAAATCTATGTCCTCTTTAGCTGATCATGTGAAATATAGGTGAAGCAGGATTTGAGTCAACTTCATCTGACTAAGTAGAAGGATCGGCGAAGTTTTATTTGTCAACTTCAGCTTGTGAAGAACCAGTGGAGAAGGTGGTCTCTTTATTCAATCTTGTGAAAGGTAGGTGAAAAATACTTTATGTTAACTTCATCCGATTAAAGCAGAAGTTCGGTGAAGTTTTATTTGTCAACTTCACTTGGTTAGAAACTAATGGAGTAAAATGGTCTCCCCGTTCAATACTGTGAAAGGTAGGTAAAGAAGGCTTTAAGTTAACTTCATTCAATTAAGCAAAAGGATCGATGGAGTTTTTCTAGGTTCTTTTCATTTGGTAGAATACCAATGAATTTGGCTTGCATAAAAGCTTAAGAGTAACTGATTGTTCCATCTTAGTAAAATTGGCACCACAAAATGAAAAGCCCAAGAGTAACTGATGGTTTTGTCTCTATGAAATTGGTACCAAAATATTAGAAGCCAAAAAATAGATCATGGCCTCAACCTAGTAGAATTGGCGCTAAAGAAATGAAAAACCCTAAGTTGACTCGTATAATTTCGTCCTAGTCAACGCATGTCGAGCTAGGTTTTACCTTGGTCACCCCAAGTTGACTAATATGGTTTCATCCTGGTCAACTTTTTTCAATCGAGGTTTCACCCTAGTCACCCTCTAAGTTAAATTGTATTTGTCACAATGTGGCTCGGATAAAAATCCTAACTAGCCTAACTTAAACTGCTATATATTTATATATCATTATTCTTTTATTTTATATTTTAGGGGCCATATATCATTATTAATATTATTTTTTATTTTTAGTGTCTGAGGGCTGAGTTGTCGAGATGAATCGCTTACTTGATTTAACTCTAAATAGTTGTTACGAAATGACCATTTATATTGGAGTTGCCACCAATCTATTTTTGGCTAGGTGAGATTGGTCACCTACCAAAGTTTTTATTTCGAGAGTTACGAAATCTATAAAAACAAACTTTGAGATTTGGGAGAATACTAAAGATCGCTTGAAAAGGTTTGGCAATTACAATCAAGAGTAAGGATCAACCCTCTCATGATGCTTGGAAATCGATACCTCTTAATTACGTGTTAATTTAAATTTTGATTTTTATTTGGTTTCAATATTCGATATTTAATTATAAGTCTTGTTATACCATTTGGGCGATCTGATCGGCCCAAAATGGCTATTAGCCCAAAATGGCTATCGCCCACTTGGGCGATCGAGTTAATCGCCTAAAATGGCTACCAGTCAACTTTACCATTTGGGGCGACCAAAATGGCTACCAGTCAACTTTACCATTTGGGGCGACCAAAATGGCTACCAGTTAACTTTACCATTTGCGCGATCTGGCGACCGCCAAAAATGACTTTTACCATTTGGGCGATCAGATTGGGTGATCAGGCTACTAGTCAACTTTCACCATTTGGGAGATCGTGCAACCAGGCGACTACTAAAACAACAGCAGACAATAATGTGACCTCGAAGTAGTATGACTTCAGGACTGACACCTCTCGAATAGCGGCAGACTGACAGAGGCGGCCTCAGGGCACCATAGCCTGACAACTAGCTCGACGCTTGTCACATCACCATCAAATCACCTGACACTATATCTCCAGACAACACTTATAAAAGGATAAGCAAACCCAAAGGTAAAGGACCCTTTTTTTCCCATTTCTAAATCTCCATTGTTATATCTCCAAACACCCACATATCAATTTAACCATCGGAGAGGGTCCCTGGAGTACCAACTCCAGCACCTTTCTGACCTTCTTTGTGTTGCAGGACCGCACTCGACCTCAACAATTGGCGTCGTCTGTGGGAATAGAGCAAAAAACCATGGCTAACTAACATGCTGATGATGTTCCACAAAACCTCCCACCGTCACTGGAAGTCACAAACACCCTTTATATACCCTTGGATACCCTAGCACCCCCAATCACTCATCTTAACACACCTATACCACCATAAATCCATGCGATGATGTTGCCAACCTTACTGTCGCCACCAGGCCAATTTGACTATCACGCCCACTACCAAGCCCAATTCCAAGTATAGCAAGTCAGCTGGCTACCATCCAGTAATCATAGCTTCAACTAGCATAACTTGTCAATTCCCAAACCAACTGCCAAAACTCACAACCTACTAATCGCCAGATACAACACGCTGAAAACATCCCAAACGCAAGACCACAAGATCAGCCCATTGCATCAGACCATATAACTCACCTAAGGGTAGAGGAAAGTTCGCGTTCCACGCCAGCTCGGTAACACATGCCACCAGGGACCTCCTGCCACATTGGCGACCATCGACCATCATCCTCGCACTTAGAGCTTGCTCAACAGATAGCTGCCTTCAAACAAGAAATCAAAGAACTCCGAGCACACCAGAAGGCCAATTGGGAATGGCTCGCTGATGAACACAATCCCCTGTTACCCGCCATTCGCTAATTAGTCATCCCTTGGAAAGTTAAGCTTTCCCTTGACACATATGATGGCAAGACTGACCCAGCCGACCATTTAAATCATTTTCGTACCTTTTACAGCATGCATGACATCCCAGATGCCATACAGTGTCACATCTTTCCAACAACACTCTGAGGCTCAGCATGCACATAGTGGTATTCTTTGAGCCCAGGTTCCATCACCAACTTTGACCAATTAGGCAGGCACTTCTTTGCTAATTTCAGCAGCTGGAAGACAGCCATCAGAACCTGCGCTAGCTTAATAGTGATTAAACAAAATCCTAAAGAAACCATTCGAGACTATGTCAAGCACTTCAATGCTACCACTCTGGAAGTGCAAGACCTCAATGATGAATGGGCTATCTAAGCCTTTATAGCAGGCGTCCGCCACAAATACTTGAAATACGCCCTAACCGACGTGCAGCCTAGAAAGCTATACCAACTTTATGAAAAGGCACAAAAATATGCTAATGCTCAGGCAATCAAAATTTCAAATTGATAAACCGAGAAATGGGACAGAGAGCAAAAGAGCAACCAATGATCATGGACTAATAAGAGGCTTGACTGCCTTGGTCCTCGGCACTCCGAAGACACCCAAATAGGCCAACCATACACCAGCTTGCCACCATATCCACGCCAAGCAAAATCTCAGCAAGCGATGCCTAGTCGCCTTTCTAGCCACAATGGCTCGACAACGTGACTCCTAGTCACAGCTCACCACCACGGCGAGGCCAAGTGACCCACTATCACTCATAAAATTTTAGTACGCGACACCTAGTCGCCCAACTGGCCACCACAGCTCAACAACGTGACTCCGAGTCACATAAACTCACCACCAAGGCAACGCCAAGTGACCCACTGTCACTCATAAAATTGTGGCACGCGATGCCTAGTCACCAAACTAGCCACCATAGCCAAACAATGTGACCCCAAGTCACACAGTTCACCACCAAGGTGATGCCAAGTGACCCTTTGTCACTTATAAAATTTTAAGTACGAGACGCCTAGTC
>JBBYHL010347915.1:3150-18537 GCA_038381835.1 Adansonia madagascariensis
GCAATGAAATAATTCAATATCTTACAAAAGAGCAAAAACTAAACTATTCTAACAGCAAAAAGAAACAAAACCCAACAATCTAATCAGCACAAAGGAAGCAACTTTACCGTTATAAACAAGAATGTTCCCAGAAGAATCCACCAATGGCTGACTAACAGGAGTTACTCCCCTTAACTGCAACGTAGCACCAATAAAAACAAGTTCTGCCAAAGATTCAGACACGTTCGAACAGTTGTCCAGCACATAAGTTTCCTCATTACCAGAAGAAACCCAAGAGTTCCAAGAATTTGATTTGTTTGAACGAAGGAAAAGAAGTTTCTTGGTGCCTAAACTGTCAGGACCTCGTCTTTGTAAAGCTGCTTTAAGATCATCTAAAGAAAAAAACAGCTGGGTTTCAGAGGATAAAGATGCTGAATCGAGATATAGCGATGATAAGTCGATGCCGATGCCGGAGACAAGTAAAGCGATTCCACACATCTTGCTTTCGCGCTCTCTGTCAGGATTATTCGTGGTATTCATTAGGGTTTTCACGTTAGCAATATTATAAATAATAAATTTTTTGAAACAAAAATCAACATTGCCTCCGTAGCATAGTGGTAGTGCGTTCGCTTCGTAAGCGAAAGGTCGCGAGTTCGATCCTCGCCGGGGGCTTTCAACAAAAAGTCAAAAGATTTTGGGGAAAACGCTTGTAATTGGACCTCCCTAAGTCAACAGCAACTAATTACGCGATGCGTTCGGCCTTTTTTATGCTTACGTGTCAGCATATAATTCGTCCATATTGAGCACGTGTATCAGTAAAGGCCTAGTGCAACCCTGGCTTTTAGGTCTGCAAAATATAAGTGGTTAAAACTAATAAACTCCGCACTCTCATGGCTCATGCCACGCACGCTCTATAGCTACTTATAAATCTGTAAAGCAGGCGGTGGCAAGTGTTCTAACCTTCCATTGAAGCGCGTTCTTGACTTCGAGCTCTGACCTAAGCACCCCTTTCGCACTCGAACTATTATCAAATCAGAACCGTCAAAACTGATAATCTAACGCATGCATCAATTAGATCACGACCGTCCGTAAATTAGGGTCCACAAAATCTAAGGTAATAATAAGAGCAGGGACCCACTTCCAGAACCAATCCTTCACCAAGGAAGGATTTGAGAGTTTCCCTCCACTATATATAGTGGGATTCAGGTCTTACTGGTCGCCTCCTTCTCTTCTTCGAGATTCCAAGGACCTGCCCTTTTTTCCCTCTCGATTCTTCACGCTGCCGCAGAGCACTGTTGCTCTCAATTTCTAGGTAATTCCCTGTAATTTTTAAAACTTTTTTTTTTTTTGCTTTTTATATGGTTTTAGATTGCATAATTTGTTGAATGTAATTGTTTTTGGATCTGGGTTTAAAGTCAATGTTTGTTCGAAAACAATTTTTTTTTTTTTTTTTTTTGGTTATGAAGTTATTTTTCTCCGGGATTACAAATCAGGAAAAGTTTTAATCATTAATCTGGTGTCCCATTAAATTTTTTCTCTTTTGAGAATCTTGAATGCTATGGCCCTATACGGTAATACTGGGTTATCCATTGATCTTCCTTTTTTAGTTATAATGCAGATTTGTTTTTGATGATTAATGAATGAGTTTTCTCTTATCGATTCGATCCACATTAATTTCATGGCTTAATTTACTGGAAAAAAAAGGTATGGATTTCAACGGTGTTGAAGTTTTGATGTGTTTTTAATTGCCTGATTTTTGTAAAGATACTCTGTAATTCCTAAGTTGCTCATGTCTTAGTATTTGGGATTTTGTTCCCTGGTTTTCAATTTTCATTGGGAAGTAGTTCCTGTAAGTTTTACATTATGTTAGGCTCTTACATTTTTTGTGCTGAACAACTTATGGTGTAGTGTTTTCCATTGGTAGATGACGACGCAATCGAATCCTTCTGTTTCAGACCCACAAGGGATTGGGAATGCTTTTGTTAAGCAGTTCTACACTGTTCTTCATAAAGACCCTTCACATGCTTATAAATTTTATCTGGACTTAAGTGTGTTAAGCCGCCCTGCTCCTGATGGTGCGATGAAGTCTGTGACTACCCTAAAAGTAAGTTTCTATTTGCAAACAGTGCACCAAGAATCATTATATTTTATTTTGTTCGTGTTTACGCCAATTTACAATATTTTATTCTAACAGGACATAAATGAGTTGATTCTCTCATTGAACTACCAGAGTTTTAAGGCTGAGATATCTTTTGCCGATGCTCAATTTTCATATGGAAACGGTGTGATTATTTTAGTTACTGGCTCTTTGATTGGAAAGGACAATGTGAGGAGGAAGTTTACACAATCGTTCTTTCTAGCTCCACAAAAGGGAGGGTATTATGTCTTAAACGATGTTTTTAGGTATGTTGATGACAAAGAACCAGTTGATGTGGCAACTCATGATGTTGATGAGAGCAATCAAGCTGCTTTGTCTCAAGATCCTGGTGAGTTTTATGATTTATGCATCTGTTTTCTTAATGGATTTTCATTCCTTTAAGGGACGATATTTAATTTTTAGAGCTTGATTGCAGAGATAACTCACACGCCAATGAATCCAGTGGCAAATCATATTACTCCTCCTTCAGATAATGATGAAAACAGCGGCAAGGAAGTCAGTCATCCATCGGACAATGGCAAGCTTTCTGTTTCGGAGAATGCGGTTGTTGCTGAGCCGGTTCTGCATCCAAGTGTTAAAAGTCAGAATGATTCTCATCCTGTGAGCCAGACTCCTTCCCCTAGAATTCAGGATGATGCTCCAAAGAAGTCATATGCATCAGTTGTGAGTTCATACATTCATACCAGCTTTTATAAACAGCTTATCTGAAATAGGGAAGATAATTTCATCTATAAGAATGCATAGGGTGACTTGGAAATCATTACTTAGCTAGACTTTAATGCTTTTCCTTTTCAAATAATTGTTTTAGGTACATGATTTGACAAAGAATCCTGCTCCATTTACTGCTCCACCTTCAAAACCTAAACCAGTGGAGCAGTCATGCAGAGCTGCAAAACCTGAAGAATCAGCTTCTACAAGCAATGAGGGCTCGGAAAGGAACAATGAACCTTCAGGTTTTTGTTTATTGTTTTTCAAATTGACAAATACCAAGTTTTTTAAAAATGATATATTGCAGAAATGCTAAACCTTCGCTTTTTTTTTTTCATGCATATTCCTCATTTCAACTTGTTTCAGGTAAGAATACTTCCATATTTGTCGCAAACTTGCCTATGCATGCAACAGAGCAAATGCTTCGTGAGGTCTTCAAAAAATTCGGACCAATTAAACCCAATGGTATTAAAGTCAGAAGCTTTAAGGTCTGCTCCGTACTTCTGCTTTAGACTTAATTCTGTCTCTTTCCAATGTCTTACATGTTTTTTGGCACAACACTTACAAACTTCACTTGGATCTAAATTCTTCAGGAAAACAATAACTTTGGCTTTGTAGAATTTGAGTATGCTACTTCAATGCAAAGTGCTGTTACGGTATTGTCTATTCTTCTATCGCTGGCGTCGAGCTCAGTGAGATTTTTGAAAAATTATACTTTTTGACAAAACCCTAACTGATTCAGAGATTTGTTGGTGTGATACTCACTTGTTACTTCATAAATTTCTTGCATCTCACATATATAATTAAATAAATTTTCATTTTGTTTTGCATGATGGCACTATGATAGGTGTGTCTAAATTTTCAATTCCCATAATTTCAGGCTTCTTCTATTACAATCGGCAACAGACAAGTGAATATCGAAGAAAAGCGAGGCAAGTGAAACATATCGTCCTGAACTTGTGCAACTTTGTGTTAATATCTCTTTATGGCATGAAAGGCCAGATTCTTTTCTTAAATATGTCTATAACATAGCATAAAGCCATAGAGAAAGTGCATAGAAGGATTTTTCTTTTTTTCTCTCTTTAACAGAACTCTAAAGCGCTGAATAAAGTATCCCACAAGAAACTATATTAAATAAAATTAAAGCAATTTTTTCAGAGAGTTATGTTTTAAGTACGACCATCATGGTATTTGCAGGAGCCAACAATGATGGGAAACCAGCGAAGGGTGGTTATAGAGATGAAAATGGCTACCGAAATGACAACTTCAGAGGCCTAGGGAACTTCAATGGTAGCCAGAACTCTTTATCGTAAATATGTTTATAATATAGTATATTTTTGTATGAAAGGATTTTCTCTCTTTAATAGAACTCTAAAGCGCTGAATAAAGTATCCCAACTAAACCCGAAATTCTATTAAATAAATTAAAGCCAATGATTATAATTTACTGTTAATTAAAATAAATGAAGTAATGAACAACTAGAGGTCAGTTGTATCAATAAGTTATGTTTTAAATACGACTACCATGGTATTTGCAGGAGCCAACAATGGCGGTAAGCCAGGGTGGGGTGGTCGTAGAGACGAAAATCACAATCGAAACGACAACTTTGGAGGCCAAGGGATATTCAATGGTAACCATAACTTTAGAAGAAATGAAAGGGATGAGTTCTCGCGTCAATCTCAAGGCAAGCCCGGGCGAAACAACAACCAGTCGCTGCTTGCCATGATGAAAACGAATGCTAGGACTTGAAGAATTAAAGTGGTCTTTACTTCTTAGTATAACAAAAAAAAAAAAAGGGACTAATCTTATTTCACCGATTTTCAGATTGAGTTATCAAAAACTTATATTAGGTAGGCAGAGGCTGGTTGCTTAGGACAATAATCTGTGGAATTATTATTCTTTTTTATTTATCTTAATTTAACTTTGATAAGATTATTTTGGGAAAAAAAAAAGTTGGTTTTTCTTATGCTGCTGTAACCGGATTATTGAAGAAACGGCCACCTTGCTTAGTTACGAAACTTTGCAAAGTTTAAAGGAAATTAAGGGGATCTCAGCCTTAATTAATTAAATTAATTTATATAATTATCTTTTAAAAATAATTTTAAATACATTTAAAATTTAAATTTTAATACTTTTAACTCTTAACTTTAGATTATAGTGTCTCTTGTAAAAAAAAATCCGCAACTTAAAATGTAAAAAGGGATTATAGATAATTTTAAAATTTAAACTTATATTAAATTTAATCTTTTGATACTTATATAAATTAATTAAATTATTTTATTTTTACAAACAGGGGATAGTTTGTTGGGAAAGAAAAAAATATCTGCTCCTATGAAATCTCATTAACTGATTTCTTTTTTTTTTTTTCTTGTTAATTTTTAAATCATTAGTGAACTAATGGTAGGAAGTCAACGTCAGGAAAAGAGGTTAGTGTTAGAATTAGAAAGGATTAAAAAGATAAGCAATCTTTATTGGTGTCTGGTGATGAGTGGCGAGGCTGACTGACTGACTGAGACTGAAAGCTTAGGGGGTTTCAGACATTGCCAAATCATGTCCCACTGACCTTACCTCAACGTCCTTTTTGCCTTTAAACAAATCAACACGTGTCATCGTTTTAATGTCGGAGAATCTTTTTAACACCTCGTCTACGTCACTGACGTGTCCTCCTTAATCATCTCCCCCACCAATATCTCTCTTTCTTTACCATTTCCTCCGGCCCTTCTCCAACAATTTTTTTTTTTGTTTTTTTTATTAGTATTTTCATTCATTTTATAAATTAAAATTAATCTTATTTAGAGCTTATGGTTACATATAGTTAAGAGTGTGTTTATAAAAAAATTAAATTTTGATTATGAATATATTTTATCACTAATGATATAATTATTTAAATATTTTTTAATGATTTAAAATACAATATGAATATAATATAAAAATAATTAAAATATGTTATTACACATAATTTAAAATATGTATAATATCTGAAATAAAATCATATATAAAAATACTCAAATATTATTAGATACTTTTCATGCGACTGCAAACTAAACAGAAGGAAAACAAAAATTTGCTGATATTTTGGCCAAAATTGTAATCCTTACCTACGCGTGGCTTCAATGTTTAATGTGGTCCATCTCTCTGCATTCCTTTTTGGTCAGTGCATTGCATACTTTGCTTACCTTGCTTTGGTTACAAAATGCTATCCTTATGTTGGAATAATCAATTATGGTTGATGCCGGTGGGGACTCGATTAGAAAAAAAGCAAATTTCTTTAGACCCATAATAGCCAAAAAAATATCCTTGGACCCCACTTTTCCCTTTGGGACCACGTGCATCACCTTCATCCTCTTCTTCTTCTTCTTGGTAATTTCCTCGTTTACCAGATTGTCTTACAAATCGACGGCTGTCAATGCTTCCTCTCTTATTTGTCCCTTTTCGGACTTATAAGTTCTGAATGGCATCACAATTGGTAAGAACATAATCATATTGTTGAGGCAGCACCTGATCGCTTAGATCATGTTCCATTGGAGGTGGTAACGGAAAAAAATTTCAACAAATTCAAAACGGATTGTTATTTTTTTAATTCGAATAAAATTTTTTAAAATTTTATGTTTATTTCATATTTTAATAAATTCGAACACATTATAATTTTTGAATTTAAATTTTTTTATTTTTATTTATTTTAGATATAATAATTTAAATTATTTTAAATTTAAATAAAATTTTTTGGATCATCAAATGATTTATTATACAATACTTTTAGATCACAAGAAACGATCAATACTAAAACAAATAATAATAATAATAATAATTTATTTTAAAATTAAAATTTCTCTCATAAAGAAATAAAAATAAGAACGCTAAAACCAAGACTTAGCAAACGAGGCTATAGAAAAAACGGCGCATGATAGCAAAAGCAACGCCGCATCTTTTACGGATTTTTGGATTGCGAGGAATGAGAGAGAGAGAAACTGGAGATAATAAAAATGGGAACCTACGTGGCGGTTTCCTAAACACTCCTAAAACAAACAAACATGTGAACAATGCCCCTGATATATTAGCAAATCGACACGTGTAATCAACCCTCGCTGGCTTCCCCCGCCCCCACCCCAACTTGTGATTTTCCTAAGAAGCAACGCCAAAAAGGCGATCCTCTTCAATTATTATGTCAGTCACATACCACGTGTTATCGCCACTTGTCTCTGCACAAATGCTAATTTCCAGTTTCCTTATCATTTCAAAAGGGTATTTTCGTCACTCAATAAATATTTATTTCCTTTTCTCAATATTTTCCAAAACCCAACTCTCCTCTAAGCTTTCCCAAAAATTTAAATCACAGTCACAGATTTTTATTACAAAGGTGATTATGGTGACGTGGTTATGAGCGTCAAAAATCTTATGTAATATGTATTTAACCTTTAGACGTAAATTTGATAGTATTTTAAAATATTATTAATAAAACGCGGTGCAAAATTTTATAATTCTCGTCATTTCATGACCGTTATGTAACGGCCATAGTTCACTACGATAACTAGTTCTGTCTCTGGCATCCTCTGTTCAACGTCAAATTCGTTATATATATATATATATATATATATATTAAAGATTTAAGTAAAAAATTTTAAATACTTGTAAGGTTTTATGTTTTAAATTAAATTTAAATAAAATATTTTTCGTATTAAATTTAAATGATTATAACTTTTATCAATACGAACTTTTTTGACTTAACTCAAATCCGATCCGACCAGGATACATCTACTTTCCTCTTCTAAATTCTTCTGCTTCTATGCAATCCTCTTTCTCTCTTCAAGAGCATCCAAAGCATTAAAAAACCATTCAAAAATTTTTTTATTTCATTTTTGTGTAATGAAAAGAGCAACAAACGTTTTTGTTTGAGTTATTCTTTTCAGATTGGAGTTTTTAACTAATCTTAACTCTTACTTGTATTAAATAAATAAAAAAATTTTTGATGTGAATAATGCAAATTTAGGCACCTATATGGGTAAGGCTAACTAAGATCAAAGAATGGTTTTTAGTTCTGTTACATAGGCAGAGACGCTAGCTTTATTTATACAACCATCAATAAAATAAGAAAGTTCTCTTTTTTTGTTGGGTTTTATTTATTTATTTATTTTTGTCTAATGTTTCCATCAAAAATGGGATCAGAAGCAAGTGAAAACAGAAGAAGAAGTGGTAGCAACAAAGAAATGATGATCAATCTTTCTTTGCAAATAGAAAAGTACCCAAGAAATCTTTTAGAGAGATTCATGTCAAGTGAAACACAAGCTTCAACAAGAGGTGAAGAAGAAGAAGATAATGATGATGAAGATGTGGAGCTGAATCTTGGGTTATCATTAGGAGGTAGATTTGGGATTGATAAGAGTTCAAAGAATTTGATAAGGTCATCATCGATTGCTGGTTCAATACCAATATTTAGAGAAGCCGATGCCAACACTCCACCGCCGGTTCCTTACCCAACTCTTATGAGAACCTCATCTTTGCCTACCGAGACCGAGGAAGAGTGGAGGAAGAGAAAAGAGTTGCAGACTCTAAGAAGAATGGAAGCTAAGAGGAGAAGAAGTGAGAAGCAAAGGAGTTCGAGAGAGAAAATGGAGGTGAATTTGTTGGAGGAAGAGAAGCAAGCTGGAAGGGCTAATAATATTGGGGTGGGATTAGGGCCACCTTTTGGGTTGCAGAGGTGGGATGCCGATGCAAGGCGGCTGCAAGTGAAAGGTGGTGGTCGAGCAGCTTCAGTTTCACAAGGTTATCAGCAGCCTTGTTCTCAAGGTTCTATGGAATCGCAAGGGGGAAGTTCTTCTAGTATGTCAGAAATGGAAAATAAAGCCCTTCAAGGTACTTTCTGCAACATTATCTATAGGGGATTCTATGTGCATTTGGTTTGAATTCTGAGATTTTAGGAAAAAAAAAAGTTCTACAGATTGTTTGATACATAAGAAAATTTGTCGTAGACAACGATTGTTCATCAATTGGGTTTGACATTTTTTTGGTTGGTCGTTTGTAGTTTCATATTCGAATTGGGGGTTGACTTCAGCTGAGAGATGGTAGCATTACCACGCACATTTTCCAGTCACATTATCTTTACTATTTTCTTCTCGTCTTTTCATCTAGGCTTTGAAGCTGAAATTAATGCTACCCTAAACCCAAAGTTGAAATTAGGACCAATGCATTAATGCACTCATAACCTTTGAATAGAATGAATTGTGCTACAATTTTTTATGAACAGGTATTACTACTATACAAATACAAAACCCTGTACAGCTTTCTGAATTATGCACTATGATTGAATGAGGAATGAGACCAATGGCTTCTAGTATTGGGCATACAGTTTTTAGTCAAGGAAACAAAGTCCTCATTCTTTTTATAGCTTGAAAACCCTTTTGAGGAAAATTCATTATCCAAATTTCCATGGGGCCTTACCATGTGCCACTCTTTACTAACTTTGGTGAACATTAAAAAAAAAAAGGCGTAAATTACTCGGTTAAATATGATTATATGGTGTAAGCCAACACTGGGTATTTCTGTTTAAAATTTTGCATTGATCCATGCTCAATTATCTCAAATTTTGTAATCCTGTAAACTTATTATTGTAACAAGGAATGTTGCTTTAACATTCAACTTCGGTCTAAACTATTGTATTGCACGCATGTTTCTTTGTCTGAAACCAAAATGGTGCTGCTTTACTCTATGTACTATAATGCTGTATGAGTGGCTGCAGTTCAGTATAGGGATAGTTAGACACAGTAGTATTCCTGTTAGAAAGTCCTCATCACAAATTAGTGATTGCTAGTTAAACACTCTGTGGATCACCATTAGAAGAGAGATCGATGCACTAGATCAAGTTAAGGTTTAATCGATGTTGTGGATAGAGATAAGCGGATCCAATAGTATGCATTTTAAACAGCAAATAAGATTCCAACTGAGTAATGTAATTACATATCCCTGCCACTACATTTGATTGTAACAGGATTTAGATGCAAAGAGATGTGTTTTTAAGTTAATTATAAATTGAAATTTGTCAAACATGGGAAATTTTCAAGTTTAGTTACCCGTTTGATAGCACCTGCGTTGTTATAAGAAAAGACTAATGGGGATTCGCTTTTTCTGTCATGCTTAGACCAGAATGCTCTTACTAGAGAAAATTTATAAAAAGAGATTTGCACTATAAACATATTTGTATGTGCAATCTCATAAGTTAAAAAATCATTGATAGTTTATTGCGGCAACATGATTGAGAATAACTTAATATTTCCAATAGGAGTGTGCTTAGAGACGTAATCATCCTTGATCGAGGTTGCTTTCACTGCTCCTTGGATTTAATGTTCTTAGGATCACATGCATTGCAGGATCAAGAAGCTCCGGTAGTATCCAATCCTTGCAAGTTCAAGGCAATCGAGAGGCTACAGGTTCTTTGGGGATAAAGACAAGTGAAACAGCCAGAAATCCTGGAGTGGTGGTGGGCGAAACTCTGCATAGGACGGTTGAAAATAGGGGAAAAGAAAGAGGGAACGCGATGGAAGATATGCCTTGTGTTTTCACAAAGGGAGAAGGTCCTAACGGGAAAAGAATAGAAGGCATCCTATATAAGTATGGGAAGGGAGAGGAAGTGAGGATAATGTGTGTATGCCATGGCAGTTTCCTGTCTCCCGCAGAGTTTGTCAAGCATGCAGGTGGTGGCGACGTCGATCACCCACTTAGGCATATAGTTATAAACCCTTCCTCTGCTTCCCTTTTGTAATGCGGAGTCGATGGCACCCCCTCAAAAATGGGGACATGAAATTTTAGAAAACAATTTCTTTTAAAAAGTTTATTCATTTTTAATTTTGCAATAGCTAATTCACTCTTGCTGATGTCTCCCAGGAGAGATTTTCGACTGCCTCTCATTGGATCTGTAATTTCCAAGAGTTTATGTTCTTACAATGTTCATTAATAATTTTGGTCATTTCATCTAAAGGATGACAAGTTAACAATCACCTTAGATCACACCAACTTACAGCATGCAATGGTTAACTCTAGGTAGGAATGAGGACAGGAATAAACAAACATCATCCTCCGGAGATCATTACCGGAAAGTTTCCAGCCAAAATCTTTGCCAGGAAGCTATCTAATCTTGATACCATCAAAATGAAGTAAAAGATCAAGATCCCTGAAGGTTAAAATCCAATATTTCATAAGATTAAACATTGGTTTCCTAGGTTGTAGCAAATCACAGAGAGAGCTCAAAATTGCAAACAAGGAAAAGATTAAATTGCAATAGTAAACCTCCCTCAGTCAACATTACAGATGCAAGGTGAACTGGCAGACATGTATAAAGCAACCTCCAAAAACTTTTTTCCGCCTAATATTCAGACATCTGTCTTTCTTTTAACCGCTGAACTTAACCCTAGTGATTTTCCAATTCTGATTTTAGTTGCGAAACAAAGTACAAGTTTGTTATGATTTGTACACTTAAGCTGTTACTTCTAGAGTACGGCATGCACCCAGAAACCACATTATCTTACTGAAGAAGGTTGAATTCGTTTCAACCTTCGGACAACTTGCCTCATAGTTGGCCTGGTTGAGAGGCTATCAACCGTACATGTGATGGCCAAGTGCAGCAGTTCTACCAGATCATCATGAGGACCTGTATCCCACAACCCTGTAGTGAACACATCCTTTGCCTGACCCTGTCGCAGCAGCATGCAGGCCCAAGAAACAATATTGAAACCATCTGCTTGCGAGGAGAATGAAGGATCCAAAGGTTTCTTATCTGATATCAACTCAAGCAAAACAACGCCATAGCTGTAAACATCAGCCTTCTCGGATACACGGCAGGTCATAGCATACTCTGGTGCAACATATCCAAACGTGCCAGCTACACCGGTTGTTGCATGAGTTTCAGAGGTACCCAAAAGCCTTGATAATCCAAAGTCGGAGAGATAAGCATTACAATCATTGTCCAACAATATGTTACTCGGCTTGACGTCCCGGTGCAGAACCTTTGGATTGCATTGGTCATGTAGATAAGCAAGCGCATGGGCTATATCCAGAGCAATCTTGTGAATAATCTTCCAATCTACAGCTCTTGTGGACCTTTCCTTGATAAAATTTTCTAAATTACCACCCGGCAAATAATTATATATGAGAAACATCTCTGTTTCACTGGCATGGTATCCTATTAGAGTTACAAGATTAGGGTGCCTCATCGTTTCAAGGGTCTTTACCTCAGCATGGAACTGCTGAAAACCTTGGAACCTTCCAACAGCAAGCCTCTTCACTGCCACTAGGGTTCCTGGAGCTATTTCAGCCTTGTAAGTGGCACCAAAACCTCCATTCCCAATGCATTTGCCAGCACTAAAATTCCCTGTTGCCAGGACAATAGTTTCATATGTCAATGGAACCCCAATGTCAACGAAAGCTGTAATTTCCCTTGATTCAGAAACCTGAACCCTCGACTTTGGGGCCCATTTCCTGGTGTAAAAGAAGAGGACAACTAGAACTATAAGAACTGAAACAATGGCTGAGGCAGATGCTATGGATGCAATCTCAATGGAATCTAGACTTTTATTGACAGTTGTGTTACCCTGAGAAGAAACTGAATCTTCAGTGTTGGTTGTCATATCAGCAGATCGTACAGACAGTGAGAATACATGGTATGAATGAAGGAAAGGCTTTCCATGAACACTGGTAGAATTCACTGCATTACGATTCAATGGTAATGACAGAGACAGGTTCTTGAATGATTTAGAAAAACCAGAAGTAATTTCCCCCAAGTGTTTATTATTGTTGAGCCGAAAAGAAGTTAGGTTTCTCAGATTGACAAGACCTTGTGGAATCTCAACAGAAAGTGAATTTGATGAACGTTCTAACACTTCAAGGGAGCGAAACCGCCGAAAGCTAGAAGGAATAGCACCACTCAGGTTGTTCCTTGCCAAAGAGAGATGTTTGAGATGTTTCAACTGATAGAGCCCTTCAGGAATCGGACCTCTAAGTTTGTTTCCACTTAGGTCAAGTAAAACCAGTGACTTCAAGTCCCTGAAACTTTGGGGAATAACGCCTTCAATCTGGTTCTCAGAGACATCCAAAAACCTAAGGGATCCGCAGATTGCACCAATTCCGGATGGAATATGACCAGATAATCTGTTATTGCTAACATTAGCAATCATCCCATGAAGCTTATTACAATTTCCAAATAAACTTCCAGGAAATGATCCGGTGAGATTGTTTCCACCAGCAAGAAATGCATAATCAGTCTGCTTCCCCAATCTTGTTGGTGCAATCGGTAGCTTTGGGAGTGAACCAGAGAAGTTATTTCCACCAAAATTGTGAATCAGCACATCTTCTGAACCAGAAAATGGCAACGTCATTGCAAGACGTGTTTTATAGGTAAAGAATGACAGGTAAGCAGATGCTGGATCATGGGTTTGGAGAAGTTCATAACCCAAGGAGAAAAAACCGGGGCATACATGGTAATTAAAGATGGGGATTGATCCTGACATGAGGTTTCCACTGATATCAAAAAATGCCATGCAAGGAACTCGAAGTTTCTCATCAACCTCCCCAGTTAGCCTATTGGAGCTCAAATCTAGATGATGTAGTTTCTTGCATCCATTGAACACTCCAATGATATCCCCACTAAAGTGGTTCTGAGCTAAGTTCACAATTTCCAGGTTCTTACAACTGCTCCAATTTCTCGGTAACTTCCCCTCAAGATCCGCCCCAGGCACCCAAATTATTTTAAGCTTCGGAAGGGTTGTGATTCCCATTGGAATGGAGCCTTGAAAATGATTACGCTCATCAGTAGTACGAACCGGCAATTTAAATGGCAGCTCTTCACTTGAATACTGCCCACTCAGCATGGGATCGAAGAGATTAGATAGGACAAGAACGGACAACTGAACACAATTTCCAAGCTCCGTGGGGATAAAACCACTAAGACGGTTTCTAGAAACATCAAGAATCTGAAGCTTATGCAGCTGACCGAGCTTATTAGGAATAACACCATCCAACATGTTAGAAAACAACAAAAGAGTCCGTAAGTGCCGACAATTCCCCAAACTACCGGGAATACTCCCAACTAGGAAATTCCCTGACAGATCAAGATGCTCTAGATACCGACAATTACTTCCAAAATGATCAAGAATTGGCCCATTTAGCTGATTATTAGACAAATAAAGCCCTTTCAACTTAGAGAAATTACCAAAATAATCAGGTACAGACCCCTTCAGCTTATTCCCAGCTAAATTCAAAACCTCCAAATCCACAAATTTTGACAAAGACCCTGGAATCTCCCCTTCTAGTTCATTAAACCCGAGATTCAAAACCCGCAAATTTCTCAACCCCACAAATTCATTAGGCAACTTCCCAGTTAATGAATTCCCTTCAAGATCAAGTTCTTCTAATTTCTCTAAACCCCATATTTCTAAAGGAATTTCACCACCAATATCATTAAAAGCAAGAGATAAAACTCTAAGCTCAGTAAGTTTCCCAATCAAAGGTGGCAAGTTTCCCACTAATTTCCCCTTTGAACACGCTCTTCTTCTCAATCCAAAACCATAAAATGGAAACTTAGACAGCTTTGAAGAACGAGAACATGCTGTAGTAAATTTACCTTCAGAAACTTCACAACAAGCACCAGGAATATTGATGGAGATGACCTGAGACCTCGAATTGCATGAAACTCCAAACCAGGAGCAATGATTTGGGTTCTTTGAAGAGTTCCAGCTTGAAAGAATCCCAGAAGGGTCAAAAACAGAGCTTTTGAACTCCAACAGGATTCGTCTCTCGGGAACCAACTTCCCTGAAACTAAGGAGAAGACAACAAACAGTTGACACACAAACAAGATCAAATCTTTACAGAACAGATAACATTTCATCTTTGATTCCAAAGAAAAAAAAACCAACCAACAAGAAAAAGATCTCTCTGTTCTTGAAAAAGTCCACCCAAAGAACCAAACCCCCACTCTTTCTGTTCCCCAAAGGAAGAAAAAAAAAACTTGATTATTTTCGGTAATAAACAACAAAGGTAAATGCTTTCGAGTCTTTGGGGAAGAAAAACGCGTTTCTTGCTGTATTTATTTGTTGATTTATTTATTTTCTTTCTTTTGATTCTTCTTTGATGGAGTTGTGGAAAGTCTGAGTCTTGAGCTTTTGTCTGCATTTCTCCCCCTTTTTTTTTTTTTAATAATTTTTGGTTTTTCCTGCAATTGGAGTAAAGGAGAGGGCCCCACGTAGACTAACTTGTGAGGATAGGTGGGGTCCATTTGCCGGTCAATTAATGCATCAGAACCGTCAACAACACACGGCGGCTCCCGGAAAGACCAGATGTGTTCTGGGTCCCACTCACGTTCCTTCTATCTTTTTGGTCTACGTGGAATATCTTACCTCTCACCTAAAAGCCTGTAAACGCTGTCGTTCCATTCACGAGGAAAAAAAAAAAAGGGGGTGAAAGTTAAACTAAGCACTACAATTGAAACTACGCGGGAACTTTTATATATGATGACGCCATCCTATCGTCATTGTGACGCATTAAAGGATATTGTTTTTGG
>JBBYHL010348245.1:0-10360 GCA_038381835.1 Adansonia madagascariensis
GGATGATTGGTTCAAAAATGATCATTTTTGGGACATGTTTGTCACGCGAGGCCATTCGAACTCTTTTCAAAAGACATATTCTCGTGTGAGATGTAAAGTATATTCGTTTATTTATCTTAAAATTATTTTTTTATTTGACATAAGATTAATAAATTTTAGTTTTTTAAAATATTTTAAAATGATATTTTCTCTAATCTAATATCATGATGCCTCGTTCCGTCATCTTCATTTTGGCACACCTCAGCTCTAAATTTTTGACATAAAATCACAATTTGTTACCTATTTTGCCTAATTAATTTGTTAAAACATTCGACGTGATGCTGAATAATTAAAAATTAAATCTAATAATATTCAAAAAAATTATTTATTTTAAAACACGTTATTCTTTTAAAATAATACACTCATTTTTATGTTCAAATATTTTTCTTTTCTTATTCTCTTTTCGAAAAGTGAGTTTGGAAACCTTTTTATTTTATTCCATATAAAATTTTCTTTTGATTAATACATTTTGTTTTTTAATAATTAGTGTCGTCAAGGTTTATAACTTACCGTTTGCCTATTTTTCACGTCGACACTTTGCTCGAATGCTTGCTTTCCTCGAGGAATGCGCGCGGGATTCGCTTTTTAACTCGAGTCACAGAAGTCATGTGCCATTAACAATTTGACAACGTGGCTGACAACTGTACGGGACTAAAGCTAAGCAACTTTTTTCACCACTTCGGATTGAGGACATCACCGACCCACGCGTTTCTTTCATGCGCATCATATTGGCTTTCACCCTTTGGGATGGGTTCTCCGCAACCGCACTACATTTTCATTTTGACAATAGACAGTTTAGACACCTTAAGATTTGGGGATTGGGATGTCATCAACCCAACCTAACCAACGTTCCAAGTGCCTACTTTTATTATTGACAAATGAAATGGATGGTCACGAATCGATTATCATGAATTCAAAGCTTAGATCAATGAAAATGCAAAAACTTAAAGATGCACCTCTTCCCCTTGATTGATCAAAGCAAAAAGCAGTTTTTTCCTGACTAAGAAAAAAAAAAGGAAACCTCTCATGCACAGTACATTCATTACTTCATTACATCATTAGCATCAACAAGCCACCACACCAAAAAAAGGCGTACAATGCTGATTAGGTGATGATCTTCCAAAACTACCTCCCCCCCCCCAAAAAAAAAAAAAAAACGTAGAGTAAACAATGCTTTACAGACAGTTTGGCGATTGCCAAATACAAACTCCGAAGAATGAAACTGGGAAAAAAAAAGTTCACCCCCTAAATCTGCTCACAAACTAATCGAGCCATCGAGTAACCCCATCATCCTCCCCTACAGCTGCCAGAATCTCTATACGTACATCCAAAGTTGCCTGCCATTTTTCAAGCAAGGAAGCAAATCAAAAAGAGAGAGAACAAACAGAGCAAAGGAAAAACAAAAAAGGGAGAACAACCTAGGGAGAAACAAGCGGCTTCCAAGATGCCTATTCAAAAGATTAAGGCTCTACAAATGCTTAACCACTTTCCAAAATACTTCACAAATCCTCCAAAAACTTAAAACCTTAATACCCCGGAGGGTTCATAGTTTTCACTTGCCACCCAATATTTAGCTGATGGCACAAAATGATGAGGAGGATACAGAACTGGTGGGAGGACTTACCGAAGGATTTCTACAATTGACCAGCCGACATTCCTCCAGAGGACCCTGCAATGTCCAACTCTCCCAAACATCAAAGCTGTGACTAGCAAATACAAATTCCATTCTTCTATTAATCTGCCATAAAAGAAAGAACTATCAAAAACTGACAGTCTTGCAAAGCACAAACTTAAAACGAATTAGAACAAAAGAGGGAAAAAAAGAAAAAGATTTCTCGAGGTGTCAAATTTGTCTCTAGCAGCATTCCTATTTAGTACCCTGAAAACGCAGGACTTTTTAAGATAAATTGCAATTGAAATCTGTTACTTGACCTAACATGTAGCTTTTGAGCTAGCAACTTCAATGCAATTAAAGAGAACTTTGGGACCAAAAATAAAGCCACCATCGTATCTGGGATGATGATTTCATAGGAATAGCATTATTTTCATGATCGACTAAAGCATAACTACTCCCTCATAAGAGGCAACAAAGTTGGTAGAATTTCCCAGAGACTTGTTTCGCACTAATCCAAAGAAAATATTAACCAAATTACGGTAGTATAAATTAAAAGAATTTCAGCGGGAAAAAAATTTAATTGCACTGGTCCATTAAAAATCAAAAGCCTAACCAACTATTTTACAACAAATTCATGGAACCAATTCTTTATGACGTTTCTCGAGCTAAGAATCGATCAAAAGATGGCACAAGATTTCTTGTGAAACCATGTTTACAAAAACACTCCCTCATAATTTGTAAAGAAATAAAGTTACCTGCAGCAACTTGCCACCAGCAGCCAAAGATCGCAGGCCAATAGTGTCCTGAAAAAAATGCGTAAAAAATTTCAACTACGCTTACGCAAAGGCCCAGAACTATAGTTAGTTAATTCAAGCTATGCCCAACACAATATTTTAAGCAAAGGCGGAAAGTAAGGACCAATTGCTAAACTCAGAAATTCCGGCCAACAAACCTTGCTTCTATAGACAACCAGGAACTGTGCTGCTGGATCTCTTTTGGTTACATTTGACATGATGTCTAGGAACCAACCACCACCTTTAACTCTTTGTCTGGACACATGCAGTGCAGGATGATCTCTAGAATACAAAGCTATAACATATCCATCCTTCAGCATATCACCAGACTGTCCACTTAGTTTCTTGCTAGTTTTAAGAAGCCGATCAGAAGATGACCCTTGCATTAATTCAATTGGTGTTTTCCTACTTCTTGAGTCTTTAGGAGATCGAGAATCAGAACTTAATGCTTGATCTGTGCCACTCATAGCAGTGTCTTCTTCTCTTTGCAACGTACTTTCTTTCTCTAATATTAAGGGTTTGTCTGATTTTTGTACAGTTTTTTGACCGGCATGCCTCTTTTTGGCCTTTTTCCCTGATCTGCTGCGTCTTCCATCGGATTTAGTGGCAGTATTAGGAGACAAAACAGAACCCTGATTCTGATTAAGAGATTCCTTAGATTGAATGATATCCTTTTTAATGGAGTTTTCGGGACTTAGTTGAATATCATCAATCAATTGCTCACCACTAGGTCCCTGCAAAGGGGTTTCTTTGTCTTGCAAGCCAACCCGTCCTGTTTCATCAACTATTTCACTTTCTTCCTCATCCTCATCAGAGATGGCATCCTTTGGAGTAACCCCATCAAAGAAGAATTTTTGTAATAGAGAGATAGCCTTCTCCCTTATCTCCATCCACACTTCTTCACTATAATCTGCACTTCGTGGAAGTATCAATACATTAGGCATCTCCTTCACCTGAAGCAAAGATGTCATATTGTCATCATAATTTAATTAGCAACATCATCAGTAACCTTATTTGCATAATCTATAATGGCCGTATACATCCCTCAGCCAATTAACTACATCAACACAGTCAATCTGACTATAAACCAATAGATTTTTCTGCTGTTTCGAAGCAAAAAATGAACCAATTCCATACAGGCACACATTTTAGAGATAATTGCTACCTTCCTAATGAAAGAGCACAGCACGGTAACACCTGAATTCATAGCCTAACAAAATTTTATCATACCCATGCTTCCATCCACTGTGGCCCTTCAGCCCCATCCAGGGCACAACCAGCTAAGGTGCCATCAATAAGAAGCTGCTTCAATGCACAATCATCCAAGAGCTGACTGCTACCCGTATTCACAAGAAAAGCCCCTGAATGGAAGTATCCCCGAAGACAAACAAATTTAGACAAAAGAAAAGAGAAGGAATCATAATCAAGAAAATGAAATACAGATGTTAAAAATTTGAAAGCCAACATACCCGGTTTTACATGCTGCAAACATTCAGCATTGAGAATCTGGACGGTTTCATTTGTTAAAGCACAATGAAGTGATATAAGGTCACTTGCAGCTAGTAAATCATTAAGCGTATCCATTCTACGGGCAGCTGGAGGGAATCTGATAGAAGACCTACTTACTTTTCCATTTTCCTGTGAAAACATGATTCGGGGGGAAATTTACTCCAACAGAAAATAATCTAACAGAATCAAAGGCAAAAATATATTATTAACTAATAAAAGCCAAAAAAGTATGCTATTGAATTACCGACCACATACACAACATGATACATACATATATACCAATAAAATCTTACTGAAGCTCAATTTCAATTCAAATACACTTTGCATGAGAGTTTATTCTTTTTCAATTTACCAAATAAAACGTAACTGAATAACATGTTAGAAGACACTATGACTTTTAAGATCTTTAGATCCAGATCAAAATGCACATAGCAATTCAGGTATATTGTGCTTAACTGTTCCAACAGCTTTATAGTTCAATGAAAATTTGCTTAAACCGTTTCAGATAGTGTACATTTTGAGTTGTACGCCCACTGAGAAAAATACATAACACTTTTCAGAAATTTACCGGCCGGTGCAGATAAAAGAATAAGATATTACTATTAGTTCTGCCTAAAGTCCATAAACCAGAAAGGCACTAAAATACTAATCTATAACACATATTCCCTAAAATGATACTTGATTTTTACAGCTAATTACCCAATTTTATTTGATCAATGGCACATGAGCACTTAACAACAGCATTTTAACAATGTAGCAGATTTCTTGGTGTTAAAAGTCCAATTGGTGAATAAAAAAGGGTAATATTTTACCTCAACAATATCAAAATAAAGCACATTCATTTTGAAGGCTAAGCTTCTGGAAGCCAGAGACCAGGCCGACGCAGATCTACCAACAATTCCCAACACTAGTCCTCGGCACCGCCTCATTCCCCGACAAAGCGGCTGAACCGAGCCGAGCCAGCCGGAAGCCGAAAGCGCATGGCGAGAGAGCAAGTGCGTGCGACGTAGCAAGCCGAGAAACAGCGCCATCACAGTGTCGGCGATCTCCTCAGCTCGCGAGACATCGACATGGACAAGCTGCAGTCCGAGGTCAGCGGCTAAGGCAGAGTCGACGGCGCGGTCGGAGGAACCGAGGCAGAGGATGAGCTGGTAGGGACGGAGGCGACGCTGGGCAGCTCGAGGGAGGTAGGCGAGGGAGTGGAGTAGGACGGCCGAGGCAGCCTCGATCTTCCCGTCGCCTAAGCGGCTAAGAGGGACGTGCTCGACAAGTGCGACGCCGGCTAACGATTCTTGTTCAAGGACGCAATCTTCGATGCAGTTGAGGGAAACGACCAAAGGGAGAGGCGTAGGCTTGTTACGGTGAGACATTGCAACAGAAGATCTAAGCATAGACGACGTCGTTGTGGAGGTGATGTTCATCCTCAGATCCTGCGCTGTTGGGTCGAGGAGTATGGGGAGGGTGAGAGTTTTTGGTTGGTCGTTGATTACAGGCTAGGGTTAATGGACTTAATTTTGGACATTTTCAGGGGCTACCAGTTTCGTGAAGAGGATTGTAAGGTATAAAACTGAATCGGCATCGAATCAAATAACATTGATTCCGATGATACGACGTTGTTTTGCGTTGTTTTGTTTCTCTTTTTTGGCTTGTCAGTTGTCAGTTGTTGGTAGCCCTTAACATATGATGAAGTGAGATGCCATCATGAATTTCAACAAAATTCCAGTTATGATCCAATATTTTGCTATTAGTAGCCAATACCCCAATGACTTGCAGCCTCACAAAAAAAGATTTTAAGCGCAAATGAGTCTCCAAGAACTCAACAAAAATGATCAGAGAAGCCAACCAACATACAATTTTTACATAACTCTTTAACTTTTTATCATGACCGATGTTTGACACAGGGTACCCCTATAATAAATCATAGACCAGAAGGAAGAGACTTTTCATTACTTTCGAGAAAGCAGTAAACAGCTCACAACTAAATGAATTGAATGGAAGAAATCACTCCAAGTTGATACAAAAACATGGAACTTTTACATTTATCTACCAAAACAACAAGCATATGATCTTTCCACAGATCATACGAGTGCAAATTTTCCACATGATATAGAAAAACTTGGTACATTTTTGTGGATGAAATTAGAGGACTCACGCCACGCCAACTGCTGAACGAGTCTATACCTACGGGCTCATCATATAACTAAAAGTGGCAGTACATTCTTGTACAAACACAAAGCAGGCACCACCTTTTCTTCTTGTTTCTTTTCTGAAACCGTATGTTCATAATTCATGGTCTGGTAAGCAAATACATGGAGAGGAGAAAAGATGCGCAGACTATAGCAGATTCTCTAATAGTAATTCATATCTTAATCATGCCCAAACAAACAACTTCTCCCGCCTACCACAACCCAACAGACCTCACATTTACAAGTTTGAGTTGCTATCTTGAATTTTTGTTTAGTTTCTGACCTGCAACCTGATATCTTCCAGACTGCTACCAAAATCCTGAAAGAATTCCTCTTTTCTTTATAATTAAAACAAAACATCTTCACTGCCAACTCAAGGAGATCTATGTATCTTAAGGAAACGTCCTCCGAAAATTCCGGCGGTTGCTCAATATGATCGCATTAGCAGGCCAACTCCAATTCCGATTCCAATGCACATTCCAAGGCCATTGCCAACAATAACTCTAACAACAGCATTAAACAATGAAAGTTGGCCATCCTCGCCAGCATACATGTTTTCACAGTAGTAACTCTTTCCAAATTTCCCATCGGAGTCGTAATCTTCAAGTTCAGCTTCTGTCATCTGCACACGGCCACAATAGTAATTCTATTTTAGTCCCAAAGAAAAAAAAACAGCATGCAATGATAAGAAATCCAACTCTAGACAAATTGAATTAAAGAATTGCAAAAAGGACTGATGAAAGCTTCTAAACATCAGCTAGAACACACTAAAAAACACATTTCAGTATCCCCATTATTATACGAAACTCAAAGTAACAGTCAACCTACGACTTTGCTATGTCATCAGGACAGGCAGCTGTTATTGTTATGCTCAACTGGGAAAAAAAATTACATTTTCCGCTTAAAAATGACTCTAGGAGACGAATTTGGGTAAAAAATTAGAGAAAACATATTACTCAGAACGGCTGACACATACTGTAATCGCTCGGCTAGCTAAACAAGCAGAGAATAAGCTGCCCAAGGGCTTGTAGTTACAAATGAAGGTCCAATCATCAATGCTTATACATCAACACGGACAAAAGTAATCCTTTAGCAGGAAAAATGTAGAAGAACAATATTATATCCCTAAAAACCTCTGCATAAATATCCCTGGCGCCTACTCTCCAACACCAAAATAAACTTCCCAATTCGGCAATTCCCACCATATATAGACAAAATAAACCCAAATCCTTGCAATTCAATCCAACAGAATTATAAAAGCAATAACAATATTTGTATGATAAGGCCATAGGTAACCTCCTAAACTCTGCCATAAACAATCAACATTTTTCACACAATGCCAATCTCCTTAAACCATACTTGAATCTACTCTACACTATGAATTTATGATCAGACGAAAAAAATTAAAAACATCAACCAATTCGAAGTTCACCTGCAATTTCCAGTGTCTAATCAATCCATTGCCACCTTTGTTATTCCCTTTGCCAGTCTCCTCATCCTCAGGAATTGCATCCAACATCAAACTAAGCCTTGATCCTCCTTTCCTCTTAGGACTCACAAATATCGTCCTGGTCAATATCACAGTCACACATGCGCAACAACCCGCAATATAAACTTCAATACCCGGCGCTGAAACCCCCATCTTCGGCTGAAAAAACGAAGAATTACCAGGCTCCATAACCGCTGCCGCCATATAACAATCCATGCTCCACTCTCCTTCCATCATTTCCAACGATCCACACAACAACACCATCTTTTCATCTTTGTAAACCTCGAAATCAAACCCTCCCGTGACGCGGACGCTGTTGGTGCTTAAATAAGTGACCTCGGACGGTTCACGGTTGAGACGCTCGCGGCAGAGGGTAAGGTAAACGGAATCAGAAGCTGGGATACGAGAACCGTTTGATTTCGAGGGAGACACCGATTTCCCGACGGAGGTGGCATAGGGTGAGATGGTCGGGGACGCCATCGATCACGCATGTGCGATTCGAACGTAAAAGAGACGGATTTTGAGCCATACCGAGGAATTATTTAAGAGATTGTAGGAATTTGAGGTTTTCGGGATTAGAATTGGCGGAGGATTTTCACGCTGTTGATGGTCCATGCCATTTTAAAATCAGATAACCAATAGTTGGGGAGGGGAGAAGCCTGAATAACGCATTGGGGACAATTAAAAGAAACGAGATTCAATTGGTAAAATGTTTAGGGGCTTGGAAGATTGGGGGGGTTGGGATTTACAGTCAAAAGAGAATCGAATTTTTCTTTCAGTTAATTAGGCAAATGGCAACGCACGAACGGAGTATCGAGAACTCCTGGACTTTGGAAGATTGGAGATGGTTAAAGACACGTGACATTTCTGATATTTTGAATATTTATTTTGTTGTCATGGGCCATGATTGGTGGACTCAGTTTATCCGCACTTTATAAGCCCAATAAGTCAGCCCATCACTTTCCCCAAAAAGAAAACCAAAGTCAATAATTCATCATTAAAATTATTATGGACTTGCGCATACAATTCAATCCAACCCAAATCTTGATTTTAATTAAAGTTGTTGCTAACAAATGCAATAACACATTCTTTAAGTTAACGAATGTACTATTTATAGTAATAATATCACATTAAATATAATTAATAATTTTTATTTATTATTTTTACTGCATTGAATGATGGTATTAAATTATTTCTACAAGGAAATGGAACGGAGATGATTTGTTGCTTTTCATATTTCAAATGGTTGAACAGCTTTATTTAAGCGAAAAGAGGGGAGCTATGCTAACCGCTAGTCTACTCTAAGCTACAACAGCTAATTAATAGACTTAGCCATTTGGACACGTGAAATAAAATGTTTAACTACAATCCTATATATATATATAAACAAAAAAAAACAAAAAATTAATACGAGATATAAAAATAAATAAATAAATAAATTTTTTTTCAATATAAATATATTGGTAAAATAAATTTATAATACAAAAGTTAATAAAAATATAATATAAATATGATAATAATTTTAATCTAGAAAAATACCTGAGACAACCGAATATACATAAATGTATTGCTAGTCATAATATTGAAAACTATTTATATTGAGAAATTATATTATTCTTATAACCAAAATCTGTAATGAATCAAAATATCAATTGAGCAATATATATATATATATATATATATTGGGGCGCAATTGAAAATGAACAAGGTATTGAATGAACTGATGGTTATGGCGAAACGAGAACTGTTTACCGTCGAAGCTATAAATTAAAACAGTTGAGAAAAAAGTTTTTAAAGCATATATAATAATAATAATAATAATAATACAAGTGGAAGCTCCCCTTTAACCCTGTGGACCTCAATTCAATTCAACTCAACTCAAGGGCAACTGTGTTGGTCGGTTACGCAACCTTCACTTTTTGTTTTTGGATGGGATAGCAAAATAGAAAGACTGAAAGATTCGTATATCATTGTCTATCGCCATGCAAAGCTGAAAAAAAAAGAGGAGGTAACTTTAAAACTGAAGTGATAGCTTCCTGTTGTTTATGGAGGGACGAAACAGGTTTAGATTAAAAAAAATTTATTTTTTTGTTTATCCAAATTAAGTTAGAATTAATCCAAAATTTTATTTTATTATTTAAAATATTAAAAAATTTATTTTATATTATTATTTATATATTTTTATAATTAAATTTAAATAAATTATTTTTATTAAATAAATTATAATCCAAATTGAGTTAACTTAAATTACAAAATCTTGAAAAATATATAGAGTACATGAGCGGTAATTATTCTTCCACCATATGCTTTACTTTCTGCTGGAATCCAATGCATTCGGAAAGTTAAATGATTTTTCAATAGTACCGTTGGGTACATTTAGATTGCACTCGTTAATCATGATGTAGACTCACTTCATTGTTCTTTTAATTTTTTTTATAGGGGTTAAGATTCAGTTAAATAATTGAACCGTTGTTGTGAAAAATAATTTTCATCTTACTTTATTTTAATGTTTCTTTTATCAATTAATTTTTTATTTAAAATTTTTGAATTATTACAGAATAACTCTTATTTTATTTGATTTAAAAGCCTCTATATTATTTATTTATCCGTTTAATATAAACATAAATTTATATACTTGTATAATTAATATATTTAATTGAAATATAAACTAATATTTGCTAAAATTTTAAACTTTAAATATTATTAGAATATACATAAAAAATGTTCA